>VDFB02086081.1:362243942-362375579 GCA_007258455.2 Sequoia sempervirens
ACCCATTTTCCCATGGGTGAATGAGTCCTTCAGGGCCTCTCAAAACTATCTTCTCTAAGCATTTTTGTGGTTTTTTGCACTTACTAGATCTACTAGTAACCCATTGTTTCAGTCTAAAAAAATTTAGGATTTTTTTTTATGCATTAGGTCTAATCGTCCATTTACAGTAGCCATTTTAAATAATTGCAAATTTATTTCAATATTGAAGATCATCAGATCTGTAGGACAATTGTTTACATTTATAAAGCATTGCATAAGTTGGATAGATTGCTTTTCATGTTAGCATGTTTCCTTTTTAAAGATGTGGTTTTGACATGGTTAAGAATGGATTGTATAGGTACAACATCCCCTCTTATGAGTACAATCTAGGGAAAAGAGATGAGGTCATTAAGAAACATGTTAGCCATCCTCCCACTATCTTTCCTAGTTATGAAAACATCATAGTGCAAGAGAACCAAACCATTGACACATTTCTTAATATCACCTTGCTTATCCTTCACTCAACCCCTACTATCTCTCCCATTTGTGAGGATGTTTTGATACAAGAGGATACAAGCATGGATAATCATGAAAACCATAATTTTTCTTCTCCTGATACCTCTCCTACAAGTGACGAAGGTATCTTGGTGAAAGAAGATACAATCATTAAGAATCATGAAAGTCTTGTTTCTCCCTCTCCATCTACTTCTCCCACTTGGGAAAATATTATGACACAAGAAAATGAGGTCATTGACACATTTCTTAACATCACTTTACCTAGTCGGCATTCATCTCCCAACATCTCTCCCACTTGTAAGAATTTTTTAGTGAAAGAGGATGCAATTGTGGACAATCATGACAATCACATTTGTTCTTCTCCCAAAATCTCTCCTATTTGTAAAGAGGATATTTTGGTTTTAGAAGATCCAATCTTTGAGAGCCATGACAATCCTATTTGTTTCTCTTCCCCTAACTCTCCTACTTGGGAAGGAATTATTGGACACAAGGGGATGTAATCATAGATTGATCTATATAGGAACTAGGACTAATTGCTTTTACAGAATGTGTAACGTAAAAGATCAATTATTACAACGATTAACATAAATGATTACATAATTAAATGCTCAAATGAATAAATGAACATAACATAAAATAAATGCCACGATAATGAACTGAGAAAGAAAAGAGAGAAAAAATAGAGAGACGAAACCACAATTGATAACGGAGTTCATCCCTAAGGACTACGTCTTCGGGTCCCTCTCCAATGGAGGACCGATCCGATTAGCTCCAAAAAACAGTTACAATTGAGACAGCATCATCCCCTTCAAGCACATCGATAGCACAACATCACTTCGACATACAGGAACAATACAATTCATCTCTCGAGCATTCTCTCGTTCTCCACCTGTACTTGGAAAACAAAGGCCTATACCCCTCCTTTTATACAAAAAGTTTGCCTAATATGGCTTAACCAACAAAATAAATGCATATCTCCCTTCTATATCTCGTACAACTCCTCTGATGCCTCCACTTAGCTTCTGGTTTAGGTTGGTAGAGGTAGTTTTGATTGTTTTGGCTTTAATAGGCTATTTGTTATATATTCGGGTTCAAATCTTTAACAAAAAACATCGAACTCCCATACATATATGAGAAGCTACGGTGGCGTAGCGGTGGCATAACGTTTTGATAAGTGCGTGGTCGGCGGTTCCAACCCCGCCGACCACGCCTTATACCCGACTCCTCACATTTTAAACAATAAAACAAACCGGTTAACACTATGTATTGGACGCCTATGTTTGGCGCAACGGATACCGGCCGTTTCGCGCCTGAGCAGGTCTCGGGTTCGAGCCAAACAAACCTTTTGTTCAAACGGACTAACAACCAACCAACATATCAGCTGCCAAAGAAGCCACGTGTCGACACGCCATTCGCTAAACTCTGCAGACGTGTATGCTAACGAAGCCGCCGCGTGGATATCCGTACTGCTGACTGGGAGCCACGTGTCAGAGTGCTATTCGCCGAAACTGCTGACTCGGATGATGACTGGACTGCCACGTGGGATGCTGACTGTGATGTCGTACTGTACGGCTGGACACGTTTCACCCGTTGATTGGTCCGTACGGTCTGAGTCACCTGCCACGTGTCACGCTGAAATTCGTCTATTTGGCTTCCGTACCGTACAGACTGACACGTCAGCATGATGACGTCATCATCTATCCCTCCAAGTTGACTGAAGTTTGACTGCTTCTAACTCGAGCATACGATGTCGGATTTCGATGAAACGAACGTCGTCAGAATCATCTCGACGAGCTCTTCGTGATGATGCCAGTTCTGTTGATTTCTGAGATGATTATTTTTTCACCTTCTGGAAGCCCCTAAAGCCAGTTTGACTAGAAGTTTGACTGGCCGTAACTTGCACAAACGGAGTCCTTTTCGCCCCGTTCAAGTTGCGTTGGAACCAGGACATCATTCTCTTTCTGATGAAGCTGAAATCTGGAGCATTGGGAACACTTCAATTTTCACTAAAAAATTGTCCCCCGGATCAGGCCTCCCCACTGGAGAGCTTTAGGACCTCCGAAAGCTTGATTACTTGGAAAGTAAGTGAGGGTAAAGTTCCCTCACTTTACCAATTTCCATCCATCTTGCTTTGCTTGGATGCATCCCCTTCAGGCCCACTCTGAGGTACTCAACATCTCCTCTTCGTGAAGTTCTGACATTCCTGTCGAGAATAACATCTTCTGGCAACTCTGACATGTACTCTGGAGAAAGGTCATCAACTGATGGAACCTGAATGTCTGAGACTTCATCTAGGATCATTGGAGGCTCATACAGTTTCAAATTCTCAACATTGACAACCGAGTAAATATGCATGTATGGAGGAAGATTGAGGCGGAAGGCATTGGTACCAATCTTCTCAAGGATCTCAAAAGGACCATACCTAATTGGCTTAAGCTTTTTACCTTCACCTTGCATCCTTTCCTTGTTGATATGTAACCAAACTCTGTCTCCAACCTGAAAATGATGATCAGTGCGATGCTTGTCATGGCGAACCTTGTATTTTGCTTGGCTCTGTTTCAACTGTGCTTCCACTGCCTGATGAATTGCTTGGACTTTCTGGATGAACTTCAAAGCCTTCTACTGCATCATGGCAGCCATCTTCAACATCATCTTTCCCAAAAACGAAAATCCATCCGGTGTCTTGGGCACATAACCAAAAGCATGTCTCAAAGGAACTCTTAGTAGAAGAGTGTCTTTGCATGGTTGTGAGCATGTACATAATGAAGCTTTCTCATCCACAACAGGATGCTTGCATAGTAACCTCGGTAGATGCACAGCCCCGTCACATTTTACAACCTCTACGTGTCTTTCGTCGATGCGGATGGAAGGCTGTCTCCTATTCAGTTTGGTGTCATGAGTCCCCACAAGAGTTGACCAAAATTCCCCAAAGTCGAGAATCTCGATCCGATGCAATAAGTAGGTAACCCAAAATGAACCCATGAAATTCTTCTCGGTTCGTACGGTGACTTGCTTTTTACAAGGCCTGAAGATACACATTTTGTTGAACCAATCAACTACTACATATAGATAATCATGTCCTTTCCTAGACATAGGTAACCCCCCAACAAAATCCATTGACACACTTTCCCATGGGCCGAGGAATGCAGTGTTGAGGTATTTACAAGAACTAATTTCCTGTTACTAGGCTTACTAGTTGCACACATAGCACACAACCTCATATGCCAGTTACAGTTTCTTGCATACGAGGCCAATAACAATATTTCTGCAGCTGAGTCAATGTTTTGTTTACCCCAAAGTGTCCTACAATCAATGAGGTATGTGCTTCTCTAATAACCTGTGCTTGTTCATCTTTTGGAACACATAATTTACCCAAGTGATATAACAGTTTATCCTGCACATAATAATCTTTCTCTTCTACATGTTTACCATTCATTAAAGCAGCATAGATATCTTTAAAGTTCTCATCATTAGCATATTGTTCCTGAAAACTTTCATGAACCATAGAGCTATTCTGAAGGATTATCAAAGCATTCATCATAGGAGGTCTAGAGAGCATGTCTGCTACTTTGTTATGGGTACCTTTCTTATACTTAATAACCAAATGAAACTGTTGTAGAAAACCTATCCACCGAAAGTGCCTACTTTGTTGCAGTTTAGTTTGTGAGTGCAAATACTGAAGTGGCTGGTGATCAGTGTGGATTACAGTTTCTTTCCCCATTATGTAATGTTTCCATTTTTTAACACTCTGAACTAAAGCATAAAGTTCTTTATCATATGTGGGATAGTTACTTACTGCTCCTGAAAAAGTTTCAGAGTGGTAGCAAACTGGTTTACCTCCTTGCATGAGTACTGCTCCCATGGAAAATCCACTCGCATCTGTCTCGATCTCAAATGGTTGATGTAGATCTGGTAAGGCCAAAACTGGTGCGGTGCTCAACTTTCCCTTCAAAGTGTCGAAAGCCTTCTGTTGTGGACCTCCCCACTGAAAAGTTGCCTTTGTACTGGTTAATGCATGTAATGGTGATGCTATAAAAGAGAAGTTTGCAATAAACTTTCTCCAGTACTGAACTGCACCTAGAAACTTCTGACCTCTGTGACTGTACTTGGCTTAGGCCATTTTACAATAGCTTCGACCTTCGCAGGGTCTACTTTCAATTGACCACTCCCTACGACATAGCCTAAGTACACTAAGGATGTCTTAGCAAATTCACATTTAGACATCTTTACATACAATTTTTCTTTTCTCAATACATCAAAGACTTTCTTTACATGACTTACATGATCTTCCCAAGTTCGACTGAATACCTCAGATTTATCATCTTCTTTGGCTTTTACAAGCATCAATACAAAGTTTTTACTTGAGTTGACCAACCTCTTCATTTGACCAGCATTAACTAGTGTAAGATTAGTCTTCACCTTATGTGCTCGTACAATGTATTCTACCCCATCTTTAAAAAGATGATACTTATTCTCCCCCTATAAAAGATTGCTTTTTTGTCATAAAGATAAGGACTCCCTAACACAAGCCCACAAATATCCAAAGGGACCACATCGACTTCTACCTCATCTACAAAGTTTGCAGTGATAGCAAATCTCAATTTACACTGTTTAGTTACTTTTAATTGTGCATCATTGCAAACCCATCCAAGTGGATATGGTTTCGGATGAGGTGTTGTAGCCAAATTAAGTTTCTTTACAACTTCTTTAGATATTAAGTTTACTTGTGAACCCGTATCAAACAGAGTATCAATCTTAGTGTGTTTTGTTACAACACAAATATGAAACAATTCATTTCTTTGCTTATCAACCTTAGGAGAAGATTCTTTACTTGTACTTGCACTGGCATTAGAAAAACTTGCATCAGATGAGAGAGATATACCTTTCCCTTTACCTTGGATTCCGGTAGCAACAATCTTCGTCTCATCTCCGGAGTCTGAACCAAGATCTTGTTGAATCACTGCAGTAGTCTTCTGCTTGCCTTTGTTACCTCCATATCTTTTCGGCCTCAACTCAGGATGAAGCTTCCAACATCTTGAATCATCATGCCCCTCTTTCTTGCAATGGGAGCATGTGGGTTTCTCACCCTCTTTCTTAGCTGTAGCTGTTTTCTTCCCTTTGCCTTTATCTTTGTCTTTTTCTTTCCCTTTAGACTTACCCTCAAACTTAGATGGCTTCTTGGAAAAGTTGTCACTAAAAGTGTTCTTACCCCTTGACTCTATATGAGTAGCTTGAACAGACACCTCGTCTAGATTGTTGGGACTCAACATCAAAATAGTGTGCCTAAGGTAAGAATGTAAACCACCAATATACTTAAGTAATGTGTCTTGGGTATACAAGGGAACATTTAGAGCAATGGCCCGTTTCCTAAACTCATGGGTATACTCCTGGACAGACTGCCCCTTACCTTGCCTAAAGGTTTGCCAATTCATGGTTAACTGTTGCATGTAACCTAAAGGGTAGAATTGTTTCCTAAGGGCAGCAACAAACTCCATCCAAGACATATTAACTTGACCATGGCGAGCAATTTCTTCACGAGTTTTACTCTCCCACCAGGTGAGAGCTGTACCTCCCAACTGGAGAGTTGCTAATTGAATCCTAGAAGCATCTTCTACTAGGCCTTGAATCCTATAGTATACTTCTACTTGTTGGACCCAATCGCCTAACTTCTCAGCATTTAACTCCCCACAGTATTTAGGTAACTCAAATTTTACATCAAGCTTAATTACAGGCTTAGACTTGCTCTTAAATGTATTTACATTAGAAGAAGGAGAAGGAGGAGGAGAAGAAGAAGGGGAAGAAGAAGAGGAGGGAGAAGATGGAGGAGAAGGAGTTTCTAGAGCTTTCTCCTCTGTGTCTTTCTGATCTTCCTGCTTCTCATGCTTTGAAGAGCCTCCCTTTTCATGCTTCTTCTTTTCAGCATAAAGTTCATCCAACATCCCCTTCATGTCAAGGAATAACTTCTGAAAATCCTTGTCACTGAGCTCTGAACTTTGTCCACCTTCTTTCGCTTCCATCTGTGATGGTTGATTAGCTCTTCGTCTTTCGATTTCTGGATTGTATTCTTCAAGTTCTCCTTCGCCTCGTTGCAACCTGGATCTCGTTAGCATTCAAATTGCAATACAAGCCACACACAAAGCTCTGATACCAACTTGATCTATATAGGATCTAGGACTAATTGCTTTTATAGAATGTGTAACGTAAAAGATCAATTATTACAACGATTAACATAAATGATTACATAATTAAATGCTCAAATGAATAAATGAACATAACATAAAATAAATGCCAAGATAATGAACTGAGAAAGAAAAGAGAGAAAAAAAAGAGAGACGAAACCACAATTGATAACGGAGTTCGTCCCTAAGGACTACGTCTCCGGGTCCCTCTCCAGTGGAGGACCGATCCGATTAGCTCCAAAAAATAGTTACAATTGAGACAGCATCATCCCCTTCAAGCACATCGATAGCACAGCATCACTTCGACATACAGGAACAATACAATTCATCTCTCGAGCATTCTCTCGTTCTCCACCTGGACTTGGAAAACAAAGGCCTATACCCCTCCTTTTATACAAAAAGTTTGCCTAATATGGCTTAACCAACAAAATAAATGCATATCTCCCTTCTATATCTCGTACAACTCCTCTGATGCCTCCACTTAGCTTCTGGTTTAGGTTGGTAGAGGTAGTTTTGATTGTTTTTGCTTTAATAGGCTATTTGTTATATATTCGGGTTCAAATCTTTAACAAAAAACACTGAACTCCCATACATATATGAGAAGCTACGGTGGCGTAGCGGTGGCATAACGTTTTGATAAGTGCGTGGTCGGCGGTTCCAACCCCGCCGGCCACGCCTTATACCCGACTCCTCACATTTTAAACAATAAAACAAAACGGTTAACACTATGTATTGGACGCCTATGTTTGGCGCAACGGATACCGGCCGTGTCACGCCCGAGCAGGTCTCGGGTTCGAGCCAAACAAACCTTTTGTTCAAACGGACTAACAACCAACCAACATATCAGCTGCCAAAGAAGCCACGTGTCGACACGCCATTCGCTGAACTCTACAGATGTGTACGCTGACGAAGCCGCCGCGTGGATATCCGTACTGTTGACTGGGAGCCACGTGTCAGAGTGCTATTCGCCGAAACTGCTGACTCGGATGATGACTGGACTGCCACGTGGGATGCTGACTGTGATGCCGTACTATACGGCTGGACACGTTTCACCTGTTGATTGGTCCGTACGGTCTGAGTCACCTGCCACGTGTCACGCCGAAATTCATCTATTTGGCTTCCGTACTGTATGGATTGACACGTCAGCATGATGACGTCATCATCTGTCCCTCCAAGTTGACTGAAGTTTGACTGCTTCTAACTCGAGCATACGATGTTGGATTTCGATGAAACGAACGTCGTCAGAATCATCTCAACGAGCTCTTCGCGATGATGCCAGTTCCGTCAATTTCTGAGATGATTATTTTTTTCGCCTTGTGGAAGCCCCTAAAGCCAGTTTGACTGGCCGTAACTTGCACAAACGGAGTCCTTTTCACCCCGTTCAAGTTGCGTTGGAACCAGGACGTCGTTCTCTTTCTGATGAAGCTAAAATCTGGAGCATTGGGAACACTTCAATTTTCACTAAAAAATTGTCCCCTGGATCATAGATAACCATGACAATCATATTTTTTCTTCTCCTAATATTTCTCCTACTTGTGAAGAATATATTTTGGTATATTAAAAGAACTGCTCATTGAGAGTCATGAGAATAATCAAGTGTTGATGATTGTGTTTGACCCGTATTATTTCTTGATGAATTTTGTTTGAGTCTTCCCTTATCAACCTATGCAAAAAGCCGATTCATAATGTCAATGAAGGTAATTTTCTCTAGATATACATAGAAGATAGCGTGTGAGCTTCTCACTATCCTTTATGTTTCAACCCTCTGGGCCGAGCACGACTATCTTTGCCTCACATTATACATATCAAATATTGATACATTTATCTCATCCTCTTTGCCTTTTATTCTTTCGAGGTATGCGGATCAAACTTGGCTTTGTTTCATTTTCCTTCATTATACATTGCACTAGCTCTTCATAGTCTGAAATGAACTGATTGGTATTGAGGTCTATGTGAGGTTGAACAATGTCATTGCACCAATAACACTGATAAGATCGGAAATGCCTATAGTCTCCATATCACTACTATCATTGTTCTCCACTTAAGGCCTGCCATCATGCATGAAACGAGCAGTCGCCTCACATTGTTCTATGGAGTTTGAGATGCCTGCAATCCCATAGGTCATGTGAGGAAACAAATTGATATCTGCTCTTGCCTATCCATTCTTTGCATCCAATAGTCACTGCAGATTCAATCATAATTGTGCGCCAATCCTTATCTCTTTGATCTCTCTATGCCTGAAATAGTGTGGAGGTCAAACCCTAAAATTTTGACGGAGAGAGAGCATGTTGGCAGAGGAGTCAAATGGTCAGGAGATATGCGAACTTTTGAACCATGTAGTCGGGGAATCGAAAATAATTCAAACTTTTGAACTTTTAATAATGAGTTCAAAAACTTAGCAAACCTCTGACAAAGGAAAGAGAGTTGGGCTATTATGAAGTTCAAGAACTTTTTCAAATGCCGACATATAAAGTCTCAAGCCTTTTAAAATTTTCCATGAAATAAAGTGATTTTAATAAAGTCCATATTATATTCAAACTTTCTAATTCTTTAGATGAAGGGGAATGAATTTATGAAATATTCTCCACTTTTTTTCAAAAAATACCAAAAGAAACATTTGCACCTCATGATATCTGAATGCCATTTAAAAACAATAAAAAATTTCCCGATAATAAATTTCCGTGAAATCATGCTTTGGCCATAGAGATGAAAAACTTCGTATCTTTCAAACGACAGCTCTGTCTTGCATGAAATTTGGACTGTAGGATGATTAAACACCACTGAGCATAACCCAGAAAAAAATTAATCTCCAGCCACACAGAACTTAAATTTTGGCCTCCTTTGCAACATGGCAGGGGAAAAGTGTAAGGTTTATAATCTCTCAAACGGTGAGGCATTTGGGGATGAAAATTGATCAGATTGGTGAAAATGAGGTTATGAACAAACCCACCAAAGTATTTCATACCAGCTCTTAGGGATTTTTAAATTTTTTTTTTTCGTGATTTGATAGGTTTAGGTGCATATAGGAGAATGCACTAAAATTTGAAATTTTTCAAGTTCAAATTTTGGTATAACAGTAGGTTTCAAAGATTAAAGCAAGTATTCAAGTCATGAAGATTCAAGCATCAAGATCCACATCCATTGAAGCCATTTCATGCAATATCAACATCAATATTTTAGATTTCCAAAGGTTTATTCAAGGGTTTGGGGAGTTGCAACATTGCATTGTTCATTCATCATTTCTTTCATGTTTTATTTCAATTCAGCGTTTAATTACCAAAATGGGGTTTGACCAAGGTAAATCCCCATTCACAAAAAAAAATAAAAATTCCCTCTTGTGATTGTGTTGCAGATCTTAGGTTGAAGGAAAATTGAAGATTGGAGATCTTTAAAGTGCAAAATCACAAAAGTTGCAAAAGTTGCAAGAAAAATTGTCAAGATCACAAAAACTCAAATCTCGGATTTATTTTCTGTCATTTTCAAGTGAAACCAGTGGAGAATTGCATCTCAGATATGTCTTCAATGGTACCCCAAAATTCAACTCAAAAGTTGTCTTAGGACACTTTGCAACCAAACAGGACACTTAGCAACCAATTTTTTAGGCAAGTTTTAAGTGTCTTCCACTCATCCAAAAAATATAAAATTGACTATTTATGTTAGATCTAGGCTTCATCTACATGAATTAGGTTTTAGGTTACAGATTTGAGGTCATTTTCTATTTTATTTTCATCTCGCAAAAGTGTTGAAAGTTAATTCTCTCTTGGAGAATCTCACCTATCCACACACACAAAGGAAATTTTTAGATCTTCCATAAAATTGACTCACCCAAGGGTTGAAAGTTAATTCTCTCTTGGAGAATCTCATTTCTTTAATGAAACATAAAATAGGTAGGTTCATGACACCCCATTTCCCCCTTTCTATTTATAGTAAGTTTGGTGAAACATTCCAAATTTAGTATAAAACCTTATGTTTTGGACCTATTACCTATTCTTCTATGTTTCATTATAGTGAACTTGACATTTTGAACATTCTAATTTCAGATTTGGATATCATCAAAACCCTAGATCTAGGATTTGCATAAGTTTGCATTGCATTGCATTACTTTGCAGCTAATTTAGGGTTGTCAAAATTTCATTAGTTTGCATTACTTATAGGGTTTTAAATTTGCATTTTTGTATTATTTAAAATTTGAAAAATATAAAAAAAATGCATGAACATTACATTAATATTGCATAGTGTTTGCATATTAGTGTACTTTTCATCATTCATATTAAAAAATTGACCCAAAATTGTATTTTACAAAGTGTCATATTGTTCATCATTTTCCATTAATTTCACTTGCATTTAGACATCAAATTCTGGAAAATTCTGTCACAAAAGTTACAGTCTGAGACTTGGAATAGAGAACACTTACAACAACTCAAAAATTGCATTTTTTATTTTTCAAACACTACACAGAGACCCATTTTCCCATGGGTGAATGAGTCCTTCAGGGCCTCTCAAAACTATCTTCTCTAAGCATTTTTGTGGTTTTTTGCACTTACTAGATCTACTAGTAACCCATTGTTTCAGTCTAAAAAAATTTAGGATTTTTTTTTATGCATTAGGTCTAATCGTCCATTTACAGTAGCCATTTTAAATAATTGCAAATTTATTTCAATATTGAAGATCATCAGATCTGTAGGACAATTGTTTACATTTATAAAGCATTGCATAAGTTGGATAGATTGCTTTTCATGTTAGCATGTTTCCTTTTTAAAGATGTGGTTTTGACATGGTTAAGAATGGATTGTATAGGTACAACATCCCCTCTTATGAGTACAATCTAGGGAAAAGAGATGAGGTCATTAAGAAACATGTTAGCCATCCTCCCACTATCTTTCCTAGTTATGAAAACATCATAGTGCAAGAGAACCAAACCATTGACACATTTCTTAATATCACCTTGCTTATCCTTCACTCAACCCCTACTATCTCTCCCATTTGTGAGGATGTTTTGATACAAGAGGATACAAGCATGGATAATCATGAAAACCATAATTTTTCTTCTCCTGATACCTCTCCTACAAGTGACGAAGGTATCTTGGTGAAAGAAGATACAATCATTAAGAATCATGAAAGTCTTGTTTCTCCCTCTCCATCTACTTCTCCCACTTGGGAAAATATTATGACACAAGAAAATGAGGTCATTGACACATTTCTTAACATCACTTTACCTAGTCGGCATTCATCTCCCAACATCTCTCCCACTTGTAAGAATTTTTTAGTGAAAGAGGATGCAATTGTGGACAATCATGACAATCACATTTGTTCTTCTCCCAAAATCTCTCCTATTTGTAAAGAGGATATTTTGGTTTTAGAAGATCCAATCTTTGAGAGCCATGACAATCCTATTTGTTTCTCTTCCCCTAACTCTCCTACTTGGGAAGGAATTATTGGACACAAGGGGATGTAATCATAGATTGATCTATATAGGAACTAGGACTAATTGCTTTTACAGAATGTGTAACGTAAAAGATCAATTATTACAACGATTAACATAAATGATTACATAATTAAATGCTCAAATGAATAAATGAACATAACATAAAATAAATGCCACGATAATGAACTGAGAAAGAAAAGAGAGAAAAAATAGAGAGACGAAACCACAATTGATAACGGAGTTCATCCCTAAGGACTACGTCTTCGGGTCCCTCTCCAATGGAGGACCGATCCGATTAGCTCCAAAAAACAGTTACAATTGAGACAGCATCATCCCCTTCAAGCACATCGATAGCACAACATCACTTCGACATACAGGAACAATACAATTCATCTCTCGAGCATTCTCTCATTCTCCACCTGGACTTGGAAAACAAAGGCCTATACCCCTCCTTTTATACAAAAAGTTTGCCTAATATGGCTTAACCAACAAAATAAATGCATATCTCCCTTCTATATCTCGTACAACTCCTCTGATGCCTCCACTTAGCTTCTGGTTTAGGTTGGTAGAGGTAGTTTTGATTGTTTTGGCTTTAATAGGCTATTTGTTATATATTCGGGTTCAAATCTTTAACAAAAAACATCGAACTCCCATACATATATGAGAAGCTACGGTGGCGTAGCGGTGGCATAACGTTTTGATAAGTGCGTGGTCGGCGGTTCCAACCCCGCCGACCACGCCTTATACCCGACTCCTCACATTTTAAACAATAAAACAAACCGGTTAACACTATGTATTGGACGCCTATGTTTGGCGCAACGGATACCGGCCGTTTCGCGCCTGAGCAGGTCTCGGGTTCGAGCCAAACAAACCTTTTGTTCAAACGGACTAACAACCAACCAACATATCAGCTGCCAAAGAAGCCACGTGTCGACACGCCATTCGCTAAACTCTGCAGACGTGTATGCTAACGAAGCCGCCGCGTGGATATCCGTACTGCTGACTGGGAGCCACGTGTCAGAGTGCTATTCGCCGAAACTGCTGACTCGGATGATGACTGGACTGCCACGTGGGATGCTGACTGTGATGTCGTACTGTACGGCTGGACACGTTTCACCCGTTGATTGGTCCGTACGGTCTGAGTCACCTGCCACGTGTCACGCTGAAATTCGTCTATTTGGCTTCCGTACCGTACAGACTGACACGTCAGCATGATGACGTCATCATCTATCCCTCCAAGTTGACTGAAGTTTGACTGCTTCTAACTCGAGCATACGATGTCGGATTTCGATGAAACGAACGTCGTCAGAATCATCTCGACGAGCTCTTCGTGATGATGCCAGTTCTGTTGATTTCTGAGATGATTATTTTTTCACCTTCTGGAAGCCCCTAAAGCCAGTTTGACTAGAAGTTTGACTGGCCGTAACTTGCACAAACGGAGTCCTTTTCGCCCCGTTCAAGTTGCGTTGGAACCAGGACATCATTCTCTTTCTGATGAAGCTGAAATCTGGAGCATTGGGAACACTTCAATTTTCACTAAAAAATTGTCCCCCGGATCAGGCCTCCCCACTGGAGAGCTTTAGGACCTCCGAAAGCTTGATTACTTGGAAAGTAAGTGAGGGTAAAGTTCCCTCACTTTACCAATTTCCATCCATCTTGCTTTGCTTGGATGCATCCCCTTCAGGCCCACTCTGAGGTACTCAACATCTCCTCTTCGTGAAGTTCTGACATTCCTGTCGAGAATAACATCTTCTGGCAACTCTGACATGTACTCTGGAGAAAGGTCATCAACTGATGGAACCTGAATGTCTGAGACTTCATCTAGGATCATTGGAGGCTCATACAGTTTCAAATTCTCAACATTGACAACCGAGTAAATATGCATGTATGGAGGAAGATTGAGGCGGAAGGCATTAGTACCAATCTTCTCAAGGATCTCAAAAGGACCATATCTAATTGGCTTAAGCTTTTTACCTTCACCTTGCATCCTTTCCTTGTTGATATGTAACTCTGTCTCAACCTGAAAATGATGATCAGGTCGATGCTTGTCATGGCGAACCTTGTATTTTGCTTGGCTCTGTTCCAATCATAGCGATGCACTGATAATTGCTTGGACTTTCTGGATGAACTTCAAAGCCTTCTCTGCATCATGGCGTCCATCTTCAACATCATCTTTCCCAAAAGCAAAATCCATCGGTGTCTTGGGCACATAACCAAAGCATGTCTCAAAAGGAGACCTCTTAGTAGAAGAGTGTGCTGCATGGTTGTAGGCATGCTGCACATAATGAAGACTCTCATCCCACAACTTAGGATGCTTACTATAGTAACCTCTGAGTAGATGCACAACTGTCCTGTTTACAACCTCTGTCTTTCCGTCGGTCTGCGGATGGAAGGCTGTACTCTTCTTCAGTTTGGTGTCCATGAGTCCCCACAAAGTTGACCAAAATTCCCCCAAGAATCGAGAATCTCGATCCGATACAATAGAAGTAGGTAACCCAAAATGAACCCATACAAATTGAAAGTACATATGAGCTATCAGTTCAGCAGTGACTTGCTTTTTACATGGCATCAAAATACACATTTTGCTGAACTGATCAACTACTACATACAAATAATCATGTCCCTTCCTAGACATAGGTAACCCCCCAACAAAATCCATTGACACACTTTCCCATGGACGAGAAGGTACAGGTAGAGGTGTGTACAAACTAATTTCCTGTTACTAGGCTTACTAGTTGCACATAACACAACCTCTAATATACTTAGTTACAGTTTCTTGCATACGAGGCCAATAACAATATTTCTGCAGCTGAGTCAATGTTTTGTTTACCCCAAAGTGTCCTGCAATCAATGAGGTATGTGCTTCTCTAATAACCTGTGCTTGTTCATCCTTTGGAACACATAATTTACCCAAGTGATATAATAGTTTATCCTGCACATAATAATCTTTCTCTTCTACATGTTTACCATTCATTAAAGCAGCATAGATATCTTTAAAGTTCTCATCATTAGCATATTGTTCCTGAAAACTTTCATGAACCATAGAGCTATTCTGAAGGATTATCAAAGCATTCATCATAGGAGGTCTAGAGAGCATGTCGCTACCTTGTTATGGGTACCTTTCTTATACTTAATAACCAAATGAAACTGTTGTAGAAAACCCATCCACCGAAAGTGCCTACTTTGTTGCGGTTTAGTTTGTGAGTGCAAATACTGAAGTGGCTGGTGATCAGTGTGGATTACAGTTTCTTTCCCCATTATGTAATGTTTCCATTTTTTAACACTCTGAACTAAAGCATAAAGTTCTTTATCATATGTGGGATAGTTACTTACTGCTCCTGAAAAAGTTTCAGAGTGGTAGCAAACTGGTTTACCTCCTTGCATGAGTACTGCTCCCATGGCAAACCCACTCGCATCTGTCTCGATCTCAAATGGTTGATGTAGATCTGGTAAGGCCAAAACTGGTGCGGTGCTCAACTTTCCCTTCAAAGTGTCGAAAGCCTTCTGTTGCGGACCTCCCCACTGAAAAGTTGCCTTTGTACTGGTTAATGCATGTAATGGTGATGCTATAAAAGAGAAGTTTGCAATAAACTTTCTCCAGTACTGAACTGCACCTAGGAAACTTCTGACCTCTGTGACTGTACTTGGCTTAGGCCATTTTACAATAGCTTCGACCTTCGCAGGGTCTACTTTCAATTGACCACTCCCTACGACATAGCCTAAGTACACTAAGGATGTCTTAGCAAATTCACATTTAGACATATTTACATACAATTTTTCTTTTCTCAATACATCAAAGACTTTCTTTACATGACTTACATGATCTTCCCAAGTTCGACTGAATACCTCAGATTTATCATCTTCTTTGGCTTTTACAAGCATCAATACAAAGTTTTTACTTGAGTTGACCAACCTCTTCATTTGACCAGCATTAACTAGTGTAAGATTAGTCTTCACCTTATGTGCCCGTACAATGTATTCTACCCCATCTTTAAAAAGATGATACTTATTCTCCCCCCTATAAAAGATTGCTTTTTTGTCATAAAGATAAGGACTCCCTAACACAAGCCCATAAATATCCAAAGGGACCACATCGACTTCTACCTCATCTATAAAGTTTGCAGTGATAGCAAATCTCAATTTACACTGTTTAGTTACTTTTAATTGTGCATCATTGCAAACCCATCCAAGTGGATATGGTTTCGGATGAGGTGTTGTATCCAAATTAAGTTTCTTTACAACTTTTCAGATATTAAGTTGACTTGTGAACCCGTATCAAACAGAGTATCAATCTTAGTGTGTTTTGTTACAACACAAATATGAAACAATTCATTTCTTTGCTTATCAACCTTAGGAGAAGATTCTTTACTTGTACTTGCACTGGCATTAGAAAAACTTGCATCAGATGAGAGAGATATACCTTTCCCTTTACCTTGGATTCCGGTAGCAACAATATTTGTCTCATCTCCGGAGTCAGAACCAAGATCTTGTTGAATCACTGTAGTAGTCTTCTGCTTTCCTTTGTTACCTCCATATCTTTTCGGCCTCAACTCAGGATGAAGCTTCCAACATCTTGAATCATCATGCCCCTCTTTCTTGCAATGGGAGCATGTGGGTTTCTCACCCTCTTTCTTAGCTATAGCTGTTTTCTTCCCTTTGCCTTTATCTTTGTCTTTTTCTTTCCCTTTAGACTTACCCTCAAACTTAGATGGCTTCTTGGAAAAGTTATCACTAAAAGTGTTCTTACCCCTTGACTCTATATGAGTAGCTTGAACAGACACCTCGTCTAGATTGTTGGGACTCAACATCAAAATAGTGTGCCTAAGGTAAGAATGTAAACCACCAATATACTTAAGTAATGTGTCTTGGGTATACAAGGGAACATTTAGAGCAATGGCCCGTTTCCTAAACTCATGGGTATACTCCTGGACAGACTGCCCCTTACCTTGCCTAAAGGTTTTCCAATTCATGGTTAACTGTTGCATGTAACCTAAAGGGTAGAATTGTTTCCTAAGGGCAGCAACAAACTCCATCCAAGACATATTAACTTGACCATGGCGAGCAATTTCTTCACGAGTTTTACTCTCCCACCAGGTGAGAGCTGTACCTCCCAACTGGAGAGTTGCTAATTGAATCCTAGAAGCATCTTCTACTAGGCCTTGAATCCTATAGTATACTTCTACTTGTTGGACCCAATCGCCTAACTTCTCAGCATTTAACTCCCCACAGTATTTAGGTAACTCAAATTTTACATCAAGCTTAATTACAGGCTTAGACTTGCTCTTAAATGTATTTACATTAGAAGAAGGAGAAGGAGGAGGAGAAGAAGAAGGGGAAGAAGAAGAGGAGGGAGAAGATGGAGGAGAAGGAGTTTCTAGAGCTTTCTCCTCTGTGTCTTTCTGATCTTCCTGCTTCTCATGCTTTGAAGAGCCTCCCTTTTCATGCTTCTTCTTTTCAGCATAAAGTTCATCCAACATCCCCTTCATGTCAAGGAATAACTTCTGAAAATCCTTGTCACTGAGCTCTGAACTTTGTCCACCTTCTTTCGCTTCCATCTGTGATGGTTGATTAGCTCTTCGTCTTTCGATTTCTGGATTGTATTCTTCAAGTTCTCCTTCGCCTCGTTGCAACCTGGATCTCGTTAGCATTCAAATTGCAATACAAGCCACACACAAAGCTCTGATACCAACTTGATCTATATAGGATCTAGGACTAATTGCTTTTATAGAATGTGTAACGTAAAAGATCAATTATTACAACGATTAACATAAATGATTACATAATTAAATGCTCAAATGAATAAATGAACATAACATAAAATAAATGCCAAGATAATGAACTGAGAAAGAAAAGAGAGAAAAAAAAGAGAGACGAAACCACAATTGATAACGGAGTTCGTCCCTAAGGACTACGTCTCCGGGTCCCTCTCCAGTGGAGGACCGATCCGATTAGCTCCAAAAAATAGTTACAATTGAGACAGCATCATCCCCTTCAAGCACATCGATAGCACAGCATCACTTCGACATACAGGAACAATACAATTCATCTCTCGAGCATTCTCTCGTTCTCCACCTGGACTTGGAAAACAAAGGCCTATACCCCTCCTTTTATACAAAAAGTTTGCCTAATATGGCTTAACCAACAAAATAAATGCATATCTCCCTTCTATATCTCGTACAACTCCTCTGATGCCTCCACTTAGCTTCTGGTTTAGGTTGGTAGAGGTAGTTTTGATTGTTTTTGCTTTAATAGGCTATTTGTTATATATTCGGGTTCAAATCTTTAACAAAAAACACTGAACTCCCATACATATATGAGAAGCTACGGTGGCGTAGCGGTGGCATAACGTTTTGATAAGTGCGTGGTCGGCGGTTCCAACCCCGCCGGCCACGCCTTATACCCGACTCCTCACATTTTAAACAATAAAACAAAACGGTTAACACTATGTATTGGACGCCTATGTTTGGCGCAACGGATACCGGCCGTGTCACGCCCGAGCAGGTCTCGGGTTCGAGCCAAACAAACCTTTTGTTCAAACGGACTAACAACCAACCAACATATCAGCTGCCAAAGAAGCCACGTGTCGACACGCCATTCGCTGAACTCTACAGATGTGTACGCTGACGAAGCCGCCGCGTGGATATCCGTACTGTTGACTGGGAGCCACGTGTCAGAGTGCTATTCGCCGAAACTGCTGACTCGGATGATGACTGGACTGCCACGTGGGATGCTGACTGTGATGCCGTACTATACGGCTGGACACGTTTCACCTGTTGATTGGTCCGTACGGTCTGAGTCACCTGCCACGTGTCACGCCGAAATTCATCTATTTGGCTTCCGTACTGTATGGATTGACACGTCAGCATGATGACGTCATCATCTGTCCCTCCAAGTTGACTGAAGTTTGACTGCTTCTAACTCGAGCATACGATGTTGGATTTCGATGAAACGAACGTCGTCAGAATCATCTCAACGAGCTCTTCGCGATGATGCCAGTTCCGTCAATTTCTGAGATGATTATTTTTTTCGCCTTGTGGAAGCCCCTAAAGCCAGTTTGACTGGCCGTAACTTGCACAAACGGAGTCCTTTTCACCCCGTTCAAGTTGCGTTGGAACCAGGACGTCGTTCTCTTTCTGATGAAGCTAAAATCTGGAGCATTGGGAACACTTCAATTTTCACTAAAAAATTGTCCCCTGGATCATAGATAACCATGACAATCATATTTTTTCTTCTCCTAATATTTCTCCTACTTGTGAAGAATATATTTTGGTATATTAAAAGAACTGCTCATTGAGAGTCATGAGAATAATCAAGTGTTGATGATTGTGTTTGACCCGTATTATTTCTTGATGAATTTTGTTTGAGTCTTCCCTTATCAACCTATGCAAAAAGCCGATTCATAATGTCAATGAAGGTAATTTTCTCTAGATATACATAGAAGATAGCGTGTGAGCTTCTCACTATCCTTTATGTTTCAACCCTCTGGGCCGAGCACGACTATCTTTGCCTCACATTATACATATCAAATATTGATACATTTATCTCATCCTCTTTGCCTTTTATTCTTTCGAGGTATGCGGATCAAACTTGGCTTTGTTTCATTTTCCTTCATTATACATTGCACTAGCTCTTCATAGTCTGAAATGAACTGATTGGTATTGAGGTCTATGTGAGGTTGAACAATGTCATTGCACCAATAACACTGATAAGATCGGAAATGCCTATAGTCTCCATATCACTACTATCATTGTTCTCCACTTAAGGCCTGCCATCATGCATGAAACGAGCAGTCGCCTCACATTGTTCTATGGAGTTTGAGATGCCTGCAATCCCATAGGTCATGTGAGGAAACAAATTGATATCTGCTCTTGCCTATCCATTCTTTGCATCCAATAGTCACTGCAGATTCAATCATAATTGTGCGCCAATCCTTATCTCTTTGATCTCTCTATGCCTGAAATAGTGTGGAGGTCAAACCCTAAAATTTTGACGGAGAGAGAGCATGTTGGCAGAGGAGTCAAATGGTCAGGAGATATGCGAACTTTTGAACCATGTAGTCGGGGAATCGAAAATAATTCAAACTTTTGAACTTTTAATAATGAGTTCAAAAACTTAGCAAACCTCTGACAAAGGAAAGAGAGTTGGGCTATTATGAAGTTCAAGAACTTTTTCAAATGCCGACATATAAAGTCTCAAGCCTTTTAAAATTTTCCATGAAATAAAGTGATTTTAATAAAGTCCATATTATATTCAAACTTTCTAATTCTTTAGATGAAGGGGAATGAATTTATGAAATATTCTCCACTTTTTTTCAAAAAATACCAAAAGAAACATTTGCACCTCATGATATCTGAATGCCATTTAAAAACAATAAAAAATTTCCCGATAATAAATTTCCGTGAAATCATGCTTTGGCCATAGAGATGAAAAACTTCGTATCTTTCAAACGACAGCTCTGTCTTGCATGAAATTTGGACTGTAGGATGATTAAACACCACTGAGCATAACCCAGAAAAAAATTAATCTCCAGCCACACAGAACTTAAATTTTGGCCTCCTTTGCAACATGGCAGGGGAAAAGTGTAAGGTTTATAATCTCTCAAACGGTGAGGCATTTGGGGATGAAAATTGATCAGATTGGTGAAAATGAGGTTATGAACAAACCCACCAAAGTATTTCATACCAGCTCTTAGGGATTTTTAAATTTTTTTTTTTCGTGATTTGATAGGTTTAGGTGCATATAGGAGAATGCACTAAAATTTGAAATTTTTCAAGTTCAAATTTTGGTATAACAGTAGGTTTCAAAGATTAAAGCAAGTATTCAAGTCATGAAGATTCAAGCATCAAGATCCACATCCATTGAAGCCATTTCATGCAATATCAACATCAATATTTTAGATTTCCAAAGGTTTATTCAAGGGTTTGGGGAGTTGCAACATTGCATTGTTCATTCATCATTTCTTTCATGTTTTATTTCAATTCAGCGTTTAATTACCAAAATGGGGTTTGACCAAGGTAAATCCCCATTCACAAAAAAAAATAAAAATTCCCTCTTGTGATTGTGTTGCAGATCTTAGGTTGAAGGAAAATTGAAGATTGGAGATCTTTAAAGTGCAAAGTCACAAAAGTTGCAAAAGTTGTCAAAGTTGCAAGAAAAGTTGTCAAGATCACAAAAACTCAAATCTCGGATTTATTTTCTGTCATTTTAAAGTGAAACCAGTGGAGAATTGCATCTCAGATATGTCTTCAGTGGTACCCCAAAATTCAACTCAAAAAGTTGTCTTAGGACACTTTGCAACCAAACAGGACACTTATCAACCAATTTTTTAGGCAAGTTTTAAGTGTCTTCCACTCATCCAAAAATATAAAATTGATTGTTTATGTTAGATCTAGGCTTAATCTACATGAATCAGGTCTTAGGTTACAAATTTGAGGTAATTTTCTATTTTATTTTCATCTCCCAAAAGTGTTGTTTGAACTATACCACCTGTCCACACACACAAAGGAAATTTTTAGATCTTCCATAAAATTGACTCACCCAAGGGCTGAAAGTTAATTCTATCTTGGAGAATCTTATTTCTTTAATGAAATAGAAAATAGGTAGGTTCATGACACCCCATTTCCCCCTTTCTATTTATAGTAAGTTTGGTGAAACATTCCAAATTTAGTATAAAACCTTATGTTTTGGACCTATTACCTATTCTTCTATGTTTCATTATGGTGAACTTGACATTTTGAACATTCTAATTTCGGATTTGGAGATCATCAAAACCCTAGATCTAGGATTTGCATAAGTTTGCATTGCATTGCATTACTTTGCAGCTAATTTAGGGTTGTCAAAATTTCATTAGTTTGCATTACTTATAGGGTTTTAAATTTGCATTTTTGTATTATTTAAAATTTGAAAAATATAAAAAAAATACATGAACATTACATTAATATTGCATAGTGTTTGCATATTAGTGTACTTTTCATCATTCATATTAAAAAATTGACCCAAAATTGTATTTTACAAAGTGTCATATTGTTCATCATTTTCCATTAATTTCACTTGCATTTAGACATCAAATTCTGGAAAATTCTGTCACAAAAGTTACAGTCTGAGACTTGGAATAGAGAACACTTACAACAACTCAAAAATTGCATTTTTTATTTTTCAAACACTACACAGAGACCCATTTTCCCATGGGTGAATGAGTCCTTCAGGGCCTCTCAAAACTATCTTCTCTAAGCATTTTTGTGGTTTTTTGCACTTACTAGATCTACTAGTAACCCATTGTTTCAGTCTAAAAAAATTTAGGACTTTTTTTTATGCATTAGGTCTAATCGTCCATTTAGAGTAGCCATTTTAAATAATTGCAAATTTATTTCAATATTGAAGATCATCAGATCTGTAGGACAATTGTTTACATTTATAAAGCATTGCATAAGTTGGATAGATTACTTTTCATGTTAGCATGTTTCCTTTTTAAAGATGTGGTTTTGACATGGTTAAGAATGGATTGTATAGGTACAACATCCCCTCTTATGAGTACAATCTAGGGAAAAGAGATGAGGTCATTAAGAAACATGTTAGCCATCCTCCCACTATCTTTCCTAGTTATGAAAACATCATAGTGCAAGAGAACCAAACCATTGACACATTTCTTAATATCACCTTGCTTATCCTTCACTCAACCCCTACTATCTCTCCCATTTGTGAGGATGTTTTAATACAAGAGGATACAAGCATGGATAATCATGAAAACCATAATTTTTCTTCTCCTGATACCTCTCCTACAAGTGACGAAGGTATCTTGGTGAAAGAAGATACAATCATTAAGAATCATGAAAGTCTTGTTTCTCCCTCTCCATCTACTTCTCCCACTTGGGAAAATATTATGACACAAGAAGATGAGATCATTGACACATTTCTTAACATCACTTTACCTAGTCTGCATTCATCTCCCAACATCTCTCCCACTTGTAAGAATTTTTTAGTGAAAGAGGATGCAATTGTGGACAATCATGACAATCACATTTGTTCTTCTCCCAAAATCTCTCCTATTTGTAAAGAGGATATTTTTGTTTTAGAAGATCCAATCTTTGAGAGCCATGACAATCCTATTTGTTTCTCTTCCCCTAACTCTCCTACTTGGGAAGGAATTATTGGACACAAGGGGATGTAATCATAGATAACCATGACAATCATATTTTTTCTTCTCCTAATATTTCTCCTACTTGTGAAGAATATATTTTGGTATATTAAAAGAACTGCTCATTAAGAGTCATGAGAATAATCAAGTGTTGATGATTGTGTTTGACCCGTATTATTTCTTGATGAATTTTGTTTGAGTCTTCCCTTATCAACCTATGCAAAAAGCCGATTCATAATGTCAATGAAGGTAATTTTCTCTAGATATACATAGAAGATAGCGTGTGAGCTGCTCACTATCCTTTATGTTTCAACCCCCTGGGCCGAGCACGACTATCTTTACCTCACATTATACATATCAAATATTGATACATTTATCTCATCCTCTTTGCCTTTTATTCTTTCGAGGTATGCGGATCAAACTTGGCTTTGTTTCATTTTCTTTCATTATACATTGCACTAGCTCTTCATAGTTTGAAATGAACTGATTGGTATTGAGGTCTATGTGAGGTTGAACAATGTCATTGCACCAATAACACTGATAAGATCGGAAATGCCTATAGTCTCCATATCACTACTATCATTATTCTCCACTTAAGCCCTGCCATCATGCGTGAAACGAGCAGTCGCCTCACATTGTTCTATGGAGTTTGAGATGCCTGCAATCCCATAGGTCATGTGAGGAAACAAATTGATATCTGCTCTTGCCTATCCATTCTTTGCATCCAATAGTCACTGCAGATTCAATCATAATTGTGCGCCAATCCTTATCTCTTTGATCTCTCTATGCCTGAAATAGTGTGGCGGTCAAACCCTAAAATTTTGACGGAGAGAGAGCATGTTGGCAGAGGAGTCAAATGGTCAGGAGATATGCGAACTTTTGAACCATGTAGTCGGGGAATCGAAAATAATTCAAACTTTTGAACTTTTAATAATGAGTTCAAAAACTTAGCAAACCTCTGACAAAGGAAAGAGAGTTGGGCTATTATGAAGTTCAAGAACTTTTTCAAATGCCGACATATAAAGTCTCAAGCCTTTTAAAATTTTCCATGAAATAAAGTGATTTTAATAAAGTCCATATTATATTCAAACTTTCTAAATCTTTAGATGAAGGGGAATGAATTTATGAAATCTTCTCCACTTTTTTTCAAAAAATACCAAAAGAAACATTTGCACCTCATGATATCTGAATGCCATTTAGAAACAATAAAAAATTTCCCGATAATAAATTTCCGTGAAATCATGCTTTGGCCATAGAGATGAAAAACTTCGTATCTTTCAAACGACAGCTCCGTCTTGCATGAAATTTGGACTGTAGGATGATTAAACACCACTGAGCATAACCTAGAAAAAATTTAATCTCCAGCCACACAGAACTTAAATTTTGGCCTCCTTTGCAACTTGGCAGGAGAAAAGTGTAAGGTTTAAAATCTCTCAAACGGTGAGGCATTTGGGGATGAAAATTGATCAGATTGGTTAAAATGAGGTTATGAACAAACCCACCAAATTATTTCATACCAGCTCTTAGGGATTTTTAAATTTAATTTTTTTCGTGATTTGATAGGTTTAGGTGCATATAGGAGAATGCGCTAAAATTTGAAATTTTTGAAGTTCAAATTTGGGTATAACAGTAGGTTTCAAAGATTAAAGCAAGTATTCAAGTCATGAAGATTCAAGCATCAAGATCCACATCCATTGAAGCCATTTCATGCAATATCAACATCAATATTTTAGATTTCCAAAGGTTTATTCAAGGGTTTGGGGAGTTGCAACATTGCATTGTTCATTCATCATTTCTTTCATGTTTTATTTCAATTCAGCGTTTAATTACCAAAATGGGGTTTGACCAAGGTAAATCCCCATTCACAAAAAAAAATAAAAATTCCCTCTTGTGTTTGTGTTGCAGATCTTAGGTTGAAGGAAAATTGAAGATTGGAGATCTTTAAAGTGCAAAATCACAAAAGTTGCAAAAGTTGTCAAAGTTGCAAGAAAAGTTGTCAAGATCACAAAAACTCAAATCTCGGATTTATTTTCTGTCATTTTAAAGTGAAACCAGTGGAGAATTGCATCTCAGATATGTCTTCAGTGGTACCCCAAAATTCAACTCAAAAAGTTGTCTTAGGACACTTTGCAACCAAACAGGACACTTATCAACCAATTTTTTAGGCAAGTTTTAAGTGTCTTCCACTCATCCAAAAATGTAAAATTGACTGTTTATGTTAGATCTAGGCTTAATCTACATGAATCAGGTCTTAGGTTACAAATTTGAGGTCATTTTCTATTTTATTTTCATCTCGCAAAAGTGTTGTTTGAACTATACCACTTGTCCACACACACAAAGGAAATTTTTAGATCTTCCATAAAATTGACTCACCCAAGGGCTGAAAGTTAATTCTATCTTGGAGAATCTTATTTCTTTAATGAAATAGAAAATAGGTAGGTTCATGACACCCCATTTCCCCCTTTCTATTTATAGTAAGTTTGGTGAAACATTCCAAATTTAGTATAAAACCTTATGTTTTGGACCTATTACCTATTCTTCTATGTTTCATTATGGTGAACTTGACATTTTGAACATTCTAATTTCGGATTTGGAGATCATCAAAACCCTAGATCTAGGATTTGCATAAGTTTGCATTGCATTGCATTACTTTGCAGCTAATTTAGGGTTGTCAAAATTGCATTAGTTTGCATTACTTATAGGGTTTTAAATTTGCATTTTTGTATTATTTAAAATTTGAAAAATATAAAAAAAATGCATGAACATTACATTAATATTGCATAGTGTTTGCATATTAGTGTACTTTTCATCATTCACATTAAAAAATTGACCCAAAATTGTATTTTACAAAGTGTCATATTGTTCATCATTTTCCATTAATTTCACTTGCATTTAGACATCAAATTCTGGAAAATTTTGTCACAAAAGTTACAGTCTGAGACTTGGAATAGAGAACACTTACAACAACTCAAAAATTGCATTTTTTATTTTTCAAACACTACACAGAGAACCATTTTCCCATGGGCGAATGAGTCCTTCAGGGCCTCTCAAAACTATCTTCTCTAAGCATTTTTGTGGTTTTTGCACTTCCTAGATCTACTAGTAACCCATTGTTTCAGTCTAAAAAATTTTATGATTTTTTTTTATGCATTAGGTCTAATCATCCATTTAGAGTAGCCATTTTAAATAATTGCAAATTTATTTCAATATTGAAGATCATCAGATTTGTAGGACAATTGTTTACATTTATAAAGCATTGCATAAGTTGGATAGATTACTTTTCATGTTAGCATGTTTCCTTTTTTAAAGATGTGGTTTTGACATGGTTAAGAATGGATTGTATAAGTACAACATCCCCTCTTATGAGTACAATCTAGGGCAAAGAGATGAGGTCATTAAGAAACATGTTAGCCATCCTTCCACTATCTTTCCTAGTTATGAAAACATCATAGTGCAAGAGAACCAAACCATTGACACATTTCTTAATATCACCTTGCCTATCCTTCACTCAACCCCTACTATCTCTCCCATTTGTGAGGATGTTTTGATACAAGAGGATACAAGCATGGATAATCATGAAAACCATAATTTTTCTTCTCCTGATACCTCTCCTACAAGTGACGAAGGTATCTTGGTGAAAGAAGATACAATCATTAAGAATCATGAAAGTCTTGTTTCTCCCTCTTCATCTATTTCTCCCACTTGGGAAAATATTATGACACAAGAAGATGAGATCATTGACACATTTCTTAACATCACTTTACCTAGTTTGCATTCATCTCCCAACATCTCTCCCACTTGTAAGAAGTTTTTTAGTGAAAGAGGATGCAATCGTGGACAATCATGACAATCACATTTGTTCTTCTCCTAGAATCTCTCCTATTTGTAAAGAGGATATTTTGGTTTTAGAAGATCCAATCTTTGAGAGCCATGACAATCCTATTTGTTTCTCTTCCCCTAACTCTCCTACTTGGGAAGGAATTATTGGACAAGGGGATGTAATCATAGATAATCATGACAATCATATTTTTTCTTCTCCTAATATCTCTCCTACTTGTGAAGAATATATTTTGGTATTAAAAGAACTGCTCGTTGAGAGTCATGAGAATACTATTTCTCCCTCTCCCAATGCTTCTCTAACTTGGGATGGTATAATGGAAAAGAAGGATGCAATCATTGAAAAGAAAAGATAATTATTCTCTACATGCCTCCTTTACTTGTGTTATCACAGAATCTAGCAGCACTCATTCCATGGATAACCCCCCTACGAAACTTGTACGTTTCCTAGGATTCGTGAAGTTGAAGTACGCATAACAAAGTGATTTTCAAGCCACCTCAAAATGCGTTCCAAAGCGTCAAATAGTCAATTTGAGCATCCCCCTATGTTCGCCTCACGAAGACCTTCGAAATGAGGCCCTTTGCGAAGTCTCACTATTCGTACTTAGCAAATTGCGAAAGATGCAGTAGCACTAAAAAAGTGCGCTCCTGCTCTGAAGCCAAAATTTGGCTAAGTATGAAAATTGCAGGGGCGCTAATTTTTAGGGCCCCGGCATGAACGTGAACTTTCCAAAAAATGTAATAGCGCTAAAAAAGTGCGCTATTACACTTTTTTCTCACACTTAAACTTTTTATGGCCCTGGCGCGTTTCTTCATGTTTTTCGCATTTTTCGTCAATCGTGCCACTTTTCGTGCCTAAATTTATTGCTCGACTTGAGTTAGGTTTTTGAGTTACAATTTAATTAAAAGTGTTTTATTTCTCCATTTTCATTGTTTATGATCTTTTGTCTTCTTTTCTTCTTTCTGGGCGAGTTCTCTTCAAACTACAATCACGTTTTTGAGAAGTTCAAGTTTCTTCTCCAGCAATCTTCGCGTTTTCTCTTGGTAAGTCTTTTTCTTTACTTCCTCTCCTCTTTTTCCAATTCCTTTGTATATGTTTTAGGATTTACATACGCGTTTTTATCCTTACCTTTTTTTTCTTTATACGTTTTTCATCCCCACACGCGTATTCTTCCTCTCTATTCGCGTTTTTGGTCTTGTCTGTTCTTCCCTTGCTTTCTTTTCATGGCATTTTTGTGTGGCATTCTCCTCTTGCCCTCATGTTTTTCCATTCGCCCTTATGTAATGGAACTCTTGCGTTTTGTTTTCAAACACATTTTTCTTGCATTCAACTCCAACATTTTTGTGTGAGCGTCTTTTCTTGTCGCCCTTTCAAACATGTCTTGGCTCGAACCTTCAAGGAACTCATGTTTTGCGAGTAAATTCCTTGGCTCTTATCCGCATTTACAATGACAATGAAACAGACTTAAATTGCAACTCCATATAGACAAACAATTTGTAGACCCCAAGCACCGTTTTCAAGCATCATTACATCTACCTTTCACAAATCATGTTTCAGATGCAGAAGCACTAAAATTCAGCGCCTTGTCATTTTGAACTATAAACTAACTGTGAAAAGTTCAGGAGTGCTATTTTTTAGCGCCCCTGCATCAAAGGCTGAAATTTCCAAAAATGCAAGGGCATTGAATTTTAGCACCCTTACACTTTTTACAATTTTTTCCAGATTAACTTCAAACTCGCCTGATTTACTCTTGAGTTTCTTTCCTTCCATTTTGTGCATCTTTTTGCGTGCCTTGTCATCCAATCCATGCTTTCCCATCATTGCTGCTCGTTTCACTCATTCCCATGCTACCTAACGACTAATGTTTGTTCTGGCTCAACACCTTGCAGTCTCTTTTCAAAGATCTTCAAAGTCTGAGTCATCAAAGTTCCAGTTGTTTCTGATGACTACCGGTAAACCTCCATCTTCTTCAAGAGCAAAAGCCAAAATGAAGTATAAATATCAAGGCATCTATCTGCCAACCGTAGTGGTTTCCAAGGTGGAAGAAATAAAGGATACAGAGGTTGGCCATCAAGACTTGGTTGATTTTGCAAAGCAAACAGAGACGAAGCCTCTTCCTGATCCAATGATAGCACTTGTACACAGTAACTTGCATTTGGTAGCAATGTTCCCTACAGCTGCACTTAATACGAAGTTTGTTCTTCAGGTGGCATCTCACTACATCAGAGAAAGTAGAAGTGTGATCAATTCTTCTAGGCACGAGATTCTAAGACTCGACCCTGATTTCTTTGACATTGTGTTTAAGGTTCCTCAAATGGAAAAATACATTGATATTTCTATACAAAAAGCACAAGAGGTCTTTGACGCTGATCCCAACAAGGCTAAAAACTTGATAAATGCTCAATGGTTGAAGAAGCCTAGATCATCTGTTTCCAGATGGCCAAAGGGACTCCTACGAAGTGATTTCAAGGATGACGTCAAAGATATGATCACATTTTTAAGCAGAGTAAAAGGCCTGCCAGAATCGTCCACTTTTCATGATTGGATGTATGAATACATCAGGATTATAAGAAGACAAAAGGTGCACATTGACTAGGGCAAACAAATCAGTGATGAAATACATGAACAACTGATCAATGCTCCTTCCACATTGAAATTCTATATGACTTCTTACTTGGTGTACGCGGCGGCTGTAATGAGGCAATTCCCAGGTCTATCTACAAAAGGGAATCAGATGATGGTACCTGTATACAGGTTTTTCTATCATCTGGAGCTAAAGGAAAGCTTTCATCACTTCAGGCGAGTCACAGATGCTTTCTTTGCGCCTTTTATTTTCAATTTTGATCCAGCTCTTGAAAGAAGGAGAGTATCTGATGAGGCTTATAAGGTGGTAAGTAAAGTTGGATGCCTATTTCTTCAATTCCCAACTTTTACTTACTTAAGAGTAGGGTGCTACACTGGCTGTCCTTACATGCTGCCACGTTATCCTTCGGATAAGTGGGTTCTCATGGAAACATGCAGACAATTGATTTCAGTGCAAAAAGAACAAAGAAGCAACCACAAGCGTGGATGCAAGTTCCCACTGACCATTGGCTGATATACTATCCCAACTGCACAAAAGGCTAAGTCTGTTTATGCTGAAATGTAGATCATGACAATCAAGACCTACAGGTATAGGTTTGATTTTGATTATCGAGGTGTCAGAAAAAGATTGCAAAAGGGTCATCATCACAAGTACTGTTTTGAAGACATTTGGGCTGATTGCAGAGATGAAGAAGCCATTCACAAAATGGACTATTGCAGGTTGACTGTTCAGCAGATCAGAGACCTTGATATTGCTGACCTACCAGAGGATTTTGTAGATCCTGGCGATATCATGAATGCTGTCTATGATGAGCAAGGAATTGCTAAAAGGATGTTGCCTACAATTCAATGGTCTAGGAAAGAAATTACCAGCATGAGAGAGAGATTGAAGCCAATCCTAGCCAACACTGCAGAATGGTTACATAAGCATGGTTATGAAATGAAAAGTTTTAGAACAGACTCGGAAGGAGAAGAATCTGAAGCAGAAGCTCGCCAACAGCAATAACTTTGTATGAAAAATAAATCAGCGGCTGTTCCCACTTCTTCACGAAGAGGTCCCAGGATCAAGTTTACTGTTGGCAAGAAAGATACCCAGTCCATCCCAGAGACAAAAATCATGGAATCCAATCCATCTCGCTCTAAAGGTAAAAAGTCTATTCCAGAAGAGGTAGATTCTGATGAAGAAGGAACTTCAAGTGATCAATCCGTTGAAGATGAAGATTCAGTAGAAGCAGACTCTGATGCAGAAGAGGTTTCTGAAAGTGGGCAAGAGTCTGAAGAAGATTCTGAAGAAGGATCTGAAGGTGATCTTGAAGGTGAACCAGGATCGGAGAGACAAGAGGGTGATCAACAGGAACCCCGACATGATCATGAAAGAACTACTTCTCCTCCTGAGAATGAAGTTGAGGAAATTCCTAAAACGTCATCGCCTGTGATTTCTAATGTTCCTCATACCCCCCCAAATTCAAGAACTCCTCCACCTCCCATTCCCTCGTCACCTATCCCTACCACATGCATTCCTGCAGCCGAGATATCCACTATTCCTGTAGCATCAACCCCTCTTGATACTCCCTCAATGACAAGCATTCATATGGTTGATATACTGTCAAGCCCTCCATCGTCCATTCCTAGCCTGTCTTCACCAACATATGATATCACTTCTGAAAATGAATTCAATTGTTTAATGAATGAGTCAATGCGTGATCAGCTCAATGTGCAAACTACAGGAGCAATGATGACAGACACTTCTCCTATTGTCACAATACCCATGGTAACCTTAGACGTGACAATAACTTTAGAAGTAGCAATGGCAACTGAATTGACAGTGAATCCAGAAGCTCACACCTCCTTCCTTCCCCCTTGGCTAATATCTCAAGTGTCTAAGCGGAAGAGGCAAATGATCTCTCCGGAGGAGCTCGACCTCGAAGAGATAGTCCTTCCAAAGGCTAAAGGGAAGAAAAAGGCAAAGGTATACTCAAGGCTGAACGTTGATAACTCTAGCCATAAGTATGTGGAAATTGGCATACCACCACATGAAGAAGGTGATGTCAATATGGAAGACTACACGGTGACAAAGGTCCAGCTTGGCAAGGTTACCAATGAAAGTGTAAAGGCCGATGCGCAAGTGACATTGGATATCTTGGCTGGAAGACTGGATAAAGTAGAGCAAGCTCGCAATATGTACAAACAAAGGGCAGAGCATTATGCCACTGTTGTAAAGAGACTTGCAGGTTCTCCAAGTAATGCACAACCGTTGACAGTGGTAAGTATTGAAGACCCAGCTGTCAAGAAAGTTGAGAAGTTCGCCTCCAAAGGTAGAGTGTTGTATGATTTTGTTGAGAAGATCATAGAACACGGATCTCAGATCATAATTGCTGTGGACGAGAAAACTACTTTGTTAGCCAAGCTCACCACAGAGCTTGAAAAAGAGAAAAGTGTACTTTCCCAAGAGCACAGAAATATGGAAAAATGCCTGTTGTCATGGTTGGAGATGAAATAGGTAAAGCTCAGTAAATTGGTGGAAGTTGGGGTAATTCCTGACAAAGAAAAGTTCGTTGAAGTAAGAGAATCCTTGAAACATCAAATTCAAGTAATTCAATCTCTTACGAAAGATCTCCACCAAGTACAGGAAGATGTCGAAGGACATCGTGTTATTCTTGAGAAAGGTATCAAAGAGTTGCCTGATCAACTTCTTGAGGAGAATCGTATCTTCCTGCCAGCCATAGAAATATCTCAGATCTACAAAGAAGCCATCATGAAATTGATTGACAGTTTAGACTTTTCAGAAGCCTCACTAAACGTCATTTGTGATACAAGGCCCACATTGGATAACCTGAAAATGCATCTTGATAGGTGCAAGAAGGTTCACTCATCTGCCATGAGATCAATCATGAGAATTCACACCATTGTGGATTACACCGTTGGTCCAGATGAGAAGTTCGTGCAAGAGACCAGGACGAAATATGAAGACTTCCATGCCCAAGGAAAAGAAACATGAGGAAACTTCCTGTTCTCCAGTGTTAGACATTTCCGGTGCATCCCTTTATGCATCTTGTAAATATTTTCTGACATCTTAAATGTCTTTTTGTAAATTGTAATTACACCAAGTTCAAAGATGTAATCTTTTGAAAACAAATTACACTTTGATTTTGGTCAAAGTTAGGTGAGATCTCCTAAAATCGCTCACCTAACTTTCCTTCATTTCCTCAATTAGATTCCTATTTTTGCTCATCCCTCTTTTTATATAATGTGAGGGATTTTCTATTGTAAATTTATCCTTTAGTATTTTGCAACGAAGTGCTGCCCTTTTTGAAGCAAATTTGTGAAACTTTGCGTTCATGCTTTGTGAATGGAATTCGATCAATAAAGAAGATTGCAAGCCAAACTTTGCGTTGGATTCAATACTTTTATGAATTGATCTTATTTGGTGGTGATTAATTGATAGAATCTGAAGGACTCTAAGTGATTTATGTAAACTTTGTGTTGCATCTATTATTTAGATTTGCATTTGCGTTTTTGTTTATCTTTCAGTTGAATAATCTACAAGACTTTGTGCTTGTAATTATTCACGCTTTTTGGATAATTTGGTTGGATGATCTACAAGACTTTGCGCTTGTAATTGTTCATGTTGTTCGAGGAATTGCTGCGTCTAAGAAGACTTTGAGCTTCTAACGTGACAAACGAAACACTTTTCACAGATCCACCATTGACAAAGCTACGAAATGACTTTGTGCCTTTGTGAGCTTTCCCTTTTACTTTATTTGTTTATTGTTAATTACTTCTGGTATCTCTATGCTTTGCTTTGACAAGACAGAGGTATTGGCATCACTGCTCGTTGTTAGTTTAAAGTTATTAAGAATTGTGAACTTCCAATAGTGAAGCATTGTAAACATCTTCTCTGAAAAAAGAGAGAAGGATGAATGTAACACACCCCCCCACTTCGTAAGTTTTGTGTACATTTTGTAATTACTTGTTTGTTTTACTATCGCTTATGTCAGTAGTAAGAAGGGTGCCTCCCCTTTCCGAGAGGAGAGATTCACATCTCAGATAGCTGTGGTTGAAGTCTAAGTTGTGTAATCTATCGAAAAGCTGATTACATAATTTTCACCCAACAACTTGTGATAAAGTTATCTTAAAAGATCCAACCATTCAATGTCATGAAATCTTGTTTGCTCCTCTCCTAAAAACTCTCCTACTAGGGAAGAGATCATGGTGCAAGAAGATGATAGCATTGGTACATGTATTTCAAACAATAGTAATGTGGCTTCCTTAGATGAAGATGATAGGGTGACATTAGACTCCCCTTGGCTAAAGAATCATCATGAGGATAAATCTTTTGAGGTTATGAACATTAGATATCTCTTGAGTCCTCCTACAATTCATCTAAGTATTGGACCTCCTAAGTCATCTTCTGAGCCACTTCTTACCATCTACCCACCTTCATATCATTCTCAAGTACAAAAAAAACTCATGCTTATCATAGGACCACCTAAAAAGCAACCATTATCCCCATGAGATATCTTGAAATTTATAATGCAACTTGATAGTAACAATGTTTTTGCAGAAACCAAGTTATAATGTCATTTCTCACACATATAATACATGGAACAATACACAATTGCAAACCACTCCCACTTCATTTCCATTGCCTCAACCTATCTTTCCTCTAGTGCTCCTCATTTTCCTTTACATAGTGAAAGGGAGTATGACCTTGTTGAACAACTTAAAATACTCCCACTAAGATATCCTTATGGGATCTTATTCAAGCACCACCTAATTATCATAAATGCTGCAAAATTATTTACAACAAGTTGTTCTCCCTCATAGTGTACAACTAAATGATGTAGCAACTCTAATTCAAGGTATGAACTCATTCAACTTAGATATTACTTTCCATGAAGATGAGTTACCTCCATAAGAAGTACAAAACAAAATGAAGCTTTCATGGTAGTGCCTATCATTAATAGACGTGGGATAAAGCTAACCCTTGTTGAAAATGGCTCAACCCTTAATGTGTGTAGTATAAACCTTTTGGATAGACTGGGAATAGACAAAATCCAAATACAACCAGACTCTTTATCTATCTTTGGATTTGATAACATAGGAAAACAACCGCTTGGTGTGATCAAATTACCTATTATAGTTGGAAAGGCTACATTGCAAACTCCTATCCATGTTATGCCTCAAAATATTTCATATAATCTTCTTTTTGGGAGATCATGAATTCATGAAATGCATGCAGTTCCTTCAACTCTTCATTGTATAATAAAGTATGTCTACAACAACCAAGTGTATACAATTGAAGCTAACCCTGAATTGTAAATTTTGCACACTAAGAAAGATGAGGAAAGTCCTTTGAAAACATTGATACCAACTTCAAAAGTAGAATGTTTGCAAGAGGAAGAAAAACAAAAGAATAATGAGGAAGTCACAAGGTTATTGGATGATGATTGGGGTTCCTTAGATTTTACACCTACATTCATGAGAGAATAAAAGATCATAATAAAAAGGTCTAAAAAGGGAAAAGAACCAACGGTAATGTCAACACCAAATTCAGAAGAACCTTCGAAAGAATCCACTTCAACCACTTTAGAAGAAGAAGCAAATTACACAAAAAACTTTGATGAAGTTGATTATGAACAACCACCAAATTTGAAAGAAATGGAAAGGTTTTATGGGAGAGGTTATGAACTTTTGAAACAACTTGGTTATAGTGGAAAAGGATGTGGTGCTAGAGAACAAGGTATATGTATCCCTATAGAGCCTAACACACAAGAAACCACTAATGGTCTTGGTTATTATCCCTCGAAAGAAACAAAAGCATCAAAAAATCCTTCACTCAATAGCAACACTATTACAAAAGATTCTTCTAAGATAACCTTAACCTTGGTGCATCCTGAAGAGATAGAAACAACTAGTGGTCTTAGTTGTTTCCTTTCAAAAGAAACGAAAGAATCAAAGAAATATTTGCTTAATATCAATGTCATCACACCTCCTACGAAATCTTCAAACATATGTCTTAGTAATGATTGGAGTTCATTAGATTTTACACCCTTCTTTAAAGGAGAGTACAAAATCTCACAACTTAAAGAGTCTTGTGTATGTATTACACCTTGTACTAAGCAAGAAATATATTTATGTAACAAACAGAAGGAACATCTTCTACCATTGATCAAGAGAGTTCCTTGCCGAAGGTTCTCCAAGCTTGCTTGATATCTCTCCTAAGAACACGAAAGAAATTTTACAATAAAATTCCATTTTGTACATATCATAGAGTTCATGGTCATTCTACTAATGAATTTATGGATTTGAGAAATAAAATTCAACATCTTAAGGATTGTGGTGCTCTTCCTTATGTCGATGCACCTATTTCCTCTAATTGATACTAATTTTCATCCTATTATTTTTCTCATCACTATGTGGCATTGTTGCTCATTGCCATTCATGGTGGTACAATTTTAGGTGCAACCATATCTCTCTTGGCAACAACACAATAGTTCTTGGTGGTTGTATTTGACTCTATGATTCGGGGGTAAGGATAACTAATTTTTTGAGGTGTGGATTATTTTCAAGGATCACCTCTTCCACTCTTTCTACTTAAAATATCAACATAGCAAGTATGTTGAAATTTTAAGTGGGGGGCATATTGTCCCCCATTCATTGTTTGCATGTTCCCTTATTAGTGATGATAACACACATCTCCTAGAAAGTGTGAAATTTTTATTCAAAGTGTGGTCTTCTTGGTGGTGCCATTGGGTCTGATATCCTTCAAGATTGTGACCTTTCTGAGCATATGACATTCCTCTTAGTGGTGATGCTACGGATTGCATTCCCTAAGTTGCAAATATTTTATCCTTGACTTGTCCTCTCTTGGAGACATTAGTCACGATGTTCCCTAAGAGGAGACCTTACATGAGCTAAGAAAAACCCCTTTGAACTATTCACATTTTGTTCATGAGTGCTTAGCATAATGCAACTTTCTAGCCTTGTGAAGCTCGATGTTACAATCTTGTTCATGGATACCAAGCATAACACACCTTGCTTGCTAGTAGGGCCATGTTTGTTTATAAGTGATTAGCATAACATGACTTGCTAAGCCTTATGAAGATCAAAGTTCATATTACGTGGCACCTTATCAAAATTATCAAGAGGTATAACATTGGTATGGTTAGTTTAATAGGATCCTAATAAGATTCTCTCACTGGCCACTCTCTAGGGGCTCACTTAGTGGACAACAGATTTCACTAGCTTGCGTGAGCACATGTTTGTTTGCATAGTGGACAACGAGTTCCACTTGTAAACATTTTTGGAAAAATCGCGAAGGCTTGATCCACCCCTTTTTATTTTTCTTTCTATTACTCTTTGACATTGTATGTTTGTGTATCCTATCTTGCAACTTCATATCATACATCTTGTGTGTGTCCTTTGTTCTTATTTTCATTTTCCAAGGGATCTTAGATCATGGGGGCTTGATCACCCTCCTTGATCTTTGTTATTCTATCCCACCCACATTTGTGCACTTGGACCCCTCTTGGCACATCTTTGTCTACTTTAGTGTGAGTTTACTGCAAGGTTATCCTCTCACTAAAGTGGGGGCTAAATGTAGTGTATAAAAATGTACTCCTTTACACTTTCACACTTTTTTTGGGTCCCCTCAACTTAAATGGACTTAATTAAGCATTTAATTGGCCCAAAATTACATCTACAAGCCTAATTAATTGCAATTTCCGAAGGGGGAGGTGTGATTTAATTAATGCATTTAATTAATTTAACACCCCAAAATTCAAAAATCCTGATAACTTAGGTTAATTTCCCGTGGGCGAATGGGTCCCCTTTAAGTTACAAATTCAATTTTGAAATATATTTTGGCAGTATTTAATGATCCCAAATTCATATTCAAATTTCGGCTTGTAATTTTTAATTTTTGCGAAATTAGAAAATCATTTATAAAAGCAAGAATATTTTATCAATTCAAGTAATCTAGCAAGAGGGAAACTTTCATATAAGAAAATATCATTATCAAGAGCATTCAAGAGTAGATTTAGCAAGAATTTCTTGCAGCAATCAAGATCTCAAGCATAATGTCAAAGTTATCAAGCATCATGCATGTTTTTGGAGCTAACATTGTGATGTAGATTTGAAAGGTTAAAGAAAGAATTCAAGTCATCAAGATTCAAGCATCAAGATCCACATCCATTGAAGCCATTTCATGCAAGATCAACATCAATATTTTAGATTTCCAAAGGTTTATTCAAGGGTTTGGTGAGTTGCAATATTGCATGGTTCATTCATCATTCCTGTTTATTTCAATTCAAGGTTTAATTTCTAAAATGGGGTTTGACCAAGGCGTTAACCCCCATTCACCAAAAACAAATAATTTTTCCCTCTTTTGTTTGTGTTGCAAATCTTAGGTTGAAGGAAAATTGAAGATTGGAGATCTCTAAAGTGCAAAATTACAAAAGTTGCAAGAAAAGTTGTCAAGATCATAGAAACTCAAATCTCAAATTTATTTTCCATCATTTTTGAGTGAAACCAATGGGAAATTTCATCTCAAATTTGTCTTTAGAAGCTCTCAAAAATTCAGCTCAAAAAGCAATCTTAGGACACTTTGCAACCAAATAGGACACTTAGTAACCGATTTTTGAGACAAGTTTTAAGTGTCTTCCACTCATCCAAAAAATATAAAATTGACTATTTATGTTAGATCTAGGATTCATCTGCATGAATTAGTTCTTAGGTTACAGATTTGAGGTCATTTTCTATTTTATTTTCATCTCCCAAAAGTGTTGTTTGAACTGTACCCCGTCCACAAACACATAAAGAAATTTTCAGATCTTCCATAAAATTGATTCACCCAAGGGATGAAAGTTAATTCTCTCTTGGAGGATCTCATTTCCTTAATGAAACATAAAATAGGTAGGTTCATTACACTCCATTTTCCCATTTCTATTTATAGTAAGTTTGGTGAAACATTCCAAATTTAGTATAAAACCCTATGTTTTGAACCCCTACCCTGTTTTTCTATGTTTCAATAGCAACAATTAGTTGAGTAATTGTCTATCTTTTAGTTCTTAGGCAAGAGAACATGACATATTAGCACTTTTCAAGATAATATATTTTTATGTGTTTTCACTTAAAGCATAAAACATACAATAGCTAGTATGTGCTCACTCTTTTGACTAAAATAAAATTGATAATGTGAGCAAAATGTGAGGTTTGAAATGGTTTAAATAAATAATGCATACATGATTAAGCAAATCATAAAAAGAAACTATACAAAGTTGCAATGACCATACTTCGTTAAAATTACCAATACAGAGCTTGCAATTTTTTAGAAAACAATTTGATTTACCTAAACAACACTTAAGATCATAAAAGCTTGAAAAATAATTTCAACAACTAAAGAGAATAACAAAGAAGCAATGGGGAGGTCTTCTATTGTATGAAACAACAACAAGGTTTTTAGAGATCATCAAAGAAGTAGTGGGGAGGTCTTCTATTGTATGAAACAAAAAATCCAGGAAAATATCAACTTTACCACCTTTGGTCCATTTAAGATCTCACCGACCTACACAAATTTAAGAATCAAATAGTTCTAGGGAATTAAGCAAGAGCCGACTAGGATAAATTGGTTACATATTTTGAGTAGAAGATTGACTATTTGAACACCTCCCCCGCTGGTTGGACTAAGGTGAAATTTGATGGTTTCTCGAAGGGAAATCTTGGAATGGTTGCTACAGAAGGTCTATTTTGGGATGATAAAGGTAGAGTAATGGAAGGTTACACTAAACGGTTGGACATTACTACTAGCAACGAGGCTGTCGATGTTGTTGCGTGGTGGGGTTTGAAAAGGGTCAAACACTATGGTTATAGAAAATTGATTATTTAATGAGATTCTAAGCTAGTCATACAAGCTCTTAAAGGTAATGTGGATCCACCCTGGAAGATTAAAAATTATATTAAGGACTCCAAAAGAATAATTAATTCTCTAGAACAATCCTTGGTGCAACACACCCTCAAAGAGGGAAACAAGGAAGTTGATGTTGCTTCTAATGAAGGCTTGCCCTATTCTAAGTAGATGAGTTGGAGATTTGAGAATATCTAACAACAAATCAAGGATATAGCTTATGAAGATCGGCTTTGGATTGACAATTTGAAGTTCTATTGGCCTATGAGTAGTAATGGCAATGACTAGTAAAAATTGGAAGGCCTGGGCTTATTTTGCCTTTCTTGGTGGGGCTATCTTTTGGCGCCCTTATTTAGAATTTTGATTTTGATTCTCGATGTCTACGAGCAAAAGGACAAAAGAAAATGAGATTCATAAAAGTTCCCCCCACCAAAATCTTTGGAGTCAGATAATTGGCTGCATGGCATTTCTCTTCCTCATAAGGTTTACTTTTCAAAAATTGGAGATGGAAAGGGTGTATGAAATTTATTCCACCTTCACCCTTTTCTATAATTATGTGACAGTGGGGAATTTAAATGAAAGGGACCATATAAGAAATCCAATGGAGATAAATAATAATCTAATCAGAAATAATCTCTCCAAGCCCGTGTTTTTTAAATTTGGACAAAGTGTTGATTTGACAAACATAAATATATATAATGAGTTAAAAGGGGATTTTGGCCTTATCATCTCCAAGTGGAATTATTGTGAGGACAGCTACAAGATTTTAATGAAATAATTTTATAGATGGTATTCTTTAGACATTCTTAACTTCAATTATAATTTTAAATACCTATTTATTTGGTTTGAAGGAAGATGGGCTCACATGAGCTATAGGTCTCATTCCATTTGCAACTCACATTGGCCTAAGAATCAGTCAATATTGGGTATGGATATGCAAATTATGAAGGGATGATCTTCCCAAATGAATCACGAAGATTTTATTTCCTTTCTTCTTTATTATCAAAGATAGAGGTGTTAGTATTGTCCTTGTCATATTTAAAAACTTCGAGAACTACTCTATCCATTGGTGGAATCATATAAGTGAGAATGGGTCTAGTGTTGTGTCCATTATTTTGCTAGAGGAAGGTTGCAAAATAGATATGGGGGGCTTAAGAAAGAAATCAGAGCATCTGATGTGCATCCCTCTAGAAGGAAGAATGTGGACCTATAGAAATTTTTTGAGGATGCTAGTATTGTCCCTTTCTTCCTACTGATGAAGGGTTATAATGATGACTTAACTTCAAAATTTTATAACTCCTGGAGGGAGAACACAATTAAAATTGGTAGTGTGATCTTTGTTGTAACTCCTAAACTCATTGCAGATGCCACTAGGCTTGAGTTTTTGGGTCTCAAAGTGTCAAAGGTTAGAAATGGAAATTACTTGAGATTCATCAACAACTTCTTGAGAAGTGACGAAAATTTCACACTGTGTCAGAATGGCTACGCTAGAGGAAAAATCCATGCACCTTTAAGCTTGGTAAGTGTGCATATAATGAAATACTTTACCCTTGAGGGTCAATGTACCACTTTGCATGGTTATCATTTAACTTTCTTGAATCACATTAGAAGAAATGAAAGGATTATCATTCCTTACTTCTTACTTACATCTCTACGACAATGTAAAGTGAAAGGGGCTTCCCTGCCCCTACACCAGGGTTTGATAAAAATATTTAACAACTAATAACAATGTATTTTCCTTGAACCCTTTTCCTAGTCTAGAGAATTCTGTGAAACCTCTATTGGTTAAGTTATTGAATAACCAACTTGGATTGATAGAAGCTAATCCTAGCTCCAACAAAAAAAAGAAGCTAGAACCCCCAACTTTGGTGTGGTGATTAAGGAGATGTCCTCCCATCCCATCCTAAATCTAGTGTTTTGATCAAAGAGGTTTCCTCTATTCCCACCCCTACTCCTGATAGCCCTATTATGAAAGAACAAACCTTAGCCCCTAATCTATTGGTGAGACTGTAGAAACCCCTGTTCTCACTATTTTTAGAAACTGTTTGATTTTGCTTGTTTTTCATCATTTTTTATTTTTTTGTGTTTTTGCGTGCAATAATAAACAATGCGATTTTGAAAGAAAATCTAATAAATTCAAATAAGTGAATACTGAAGTGGATAACCCTTGAAATAGCTAACATATGATCTTATTATTCTTTCCAAATGATTACAATAACAGATCTCTGACATGCAGACAAAGATTAAATAAAAATATCAGATCAAGAACTTGATTTGCAGCCACCTGGATAAAGCTTGAATGGTACGACCATCAAAGATATCATCTTCTCCCTCCACCAGATGTTAGCAAGTGCAACCAGAGGAATATGCGCCCCTGTTGGTGAAGACAGACTGCCAAAAAGAAAGGCGTTTAAACTTGCATGAAAAGTATGACCTGTACTTGTAGGTACGGCCTTGTAGCAGCAAATGTACGACCCCAACAACAGCAAGAAATCTGTATGGATTTTATTAGATTTTCCTAGAGTTTAGAAAATAGGTGCCTAAAAAAAGAACCCTTCCGAATGGATTCCAAACCAAAACCCCTGAAGATGCAAACTCTGAATAAGTTCTATGATAACCTTTGAATGAAGCTACCTCTCTGATAAGCAATAAATCAGCTGATATTTCATAGCCTCTGAACTGCAACACTGAAGATGACTTGTTCTCCAATGCCAAAAAGACAACTGAAACCCTTGGCTCTATTCTCTGGAAGAATATTTGATCAAAAATTGATTTCATAACATAATGAGCTCTTTACAATGAAAAATCCTTATATTCTTCAAGAAGTCGACTTTCCTCAAAAAAAGCATCATTTAAATAAAGTTCAAACTTCTCTTTTAAATTTTCCAAAGTCTCGATGCACTTTTAATTATAAAATATAATTGAAAAGTGGCCCCTTCTTTATGTTGGTCGACCCCTTTAAAAATCACTTAAGTTATAATATTAAATAATATTATAACTTTATAATATAAGCTTCAAAATAGTTAATATTTAATTTGACAAATAAATATTAATATCTTCCTCAAAATATGTCCGATTAACAAACTGTCTGAAGCTAGAGAATAAGTGATTGAATTTGCACACGACCAGACCATACTGCTAAAAATAGTAGGGGTGCTCCACTGAATGACTTTACTTACTAAAAATAGCAAGTCAAGCAAATGATGTCCGAACGACCCTGAACGAAATCCAAACTAGTAGATTCTGACAACCGAAGCCAAGCCAAGCTCCAACGAGACCCTCTATCCATCCTATCAGCTTACGAGGGTCACATAATAGGCTAATCTTAAGCACTGAGAGATGTCAATTGGAAGGGGACATTAACAATGTATTTTCCTTGAACCCCTTTCCTAGTCTAGAGAATTTTGTGAAACCTCTATTGGTTAAGTTATTGAATAACCAACTTGGATTGATAGAAGCTAATCCTAGCTCCAACAAAAAAATAAAAGCTAGAACCCCCAACTTTGGTGTGGTGATTAACAAGATGTCCTCCCATCCCATCCCTAAATCTAGTGTTTTGATCAAAGAGGTTTCCTCTATTCCCACCCCTACTCCTGATAGCCCTATTATGAAAGAACAAACCTTAGCCCCTAATCTATTGGTGAGACCCAAAGCTAAACCCTTGGCCAAAAAGAAAAACATCTATTATTGAGGACCCTCCTATACAAACCACCATTTAGAAGAAACCCATGGCTAAACCCTCAAGTAAAAAACATAAGAATATTACCTTAGAGGAGGATAGAGTGGCTAAAAAGGTGATAATCAAAATTTTGGATGAAGGGGAGGAAGGGAATGTGGAGGATTCTAGCAGTGGGAAGAGGGAGAGAAGATTTGCTTGACTGGCCAGTATTAATACAAAAGGGAAAATGTTTTCATATGAGAAAGAGGACCCTCAAATGAGGAATTCATTCCAACCCTAGAAGAGCTATTGGATTGGAGCAAAGGTGAGTTGGACGTGGTGTTCGATGTGGCTAAAGAAGAGGACATTTCCAATTTTGAAGAGAATGTAGGTTGTGGTACTGAATAGGGTGTGGTAAAGGACTCTAAAGAAGATGAGGAAAATACCATGGATAAGGAAATGGAGTAGGATGCTAATATTTAGGTGATGGAAATTTGGAGGAGGAAGGGGAGATGGTTAACACAAAATCCCAAAATAATGAGATTTAGCACTATAGGAAAAAATAAATAGGTTGAATAAGGCCTTCAAAAGGCTAATTGGTGTTACCTATGGAATTATGGAGAAGGCTACCTTTGAAACTTTGAATGGTAGAGCAAAGATTAGGAAAAAAACACATATTGGAACCTTCTAAGGAAGAAGAAAAGAAGGTGGATGATGCGACTGAGGATGGCGAAGAATCATGGACTAAGGAGCTAGAAAAACTCACCAAAGAATGAGAGTTGATTAATAGCCAAAAGGATTAGTTTTTTATTTCCTTTTTTTGGTTATAGTACTGTTGTCATTTCCTATTTTGTTTCCTTTGTATTGTTACTATACTAGGCCTATGTTCCACCTTATAAATTAGTTCCATGGTCTATCTTGTCTATGCTTGCTATGTCTTATTTACTTCTGGTCTAGTTGGATGATCTAGTCTGGTGGCATGTTTTGTCTTGTTGTGTTGTGGTTGGAACTTTTGGATTTATGGCCTGAGTTTTAATGTTTTGTTTAGGATTAGGGGCCCTAATCGGGCTTCTTTTTTAATCAAAAACAAAAGAGGCTTATCAAATTCTATAAGTGCAAAGAACACTTTTTAAAGTGTTTATAATATTTTGCATGAGAAATAAATTAAAAAAAAACTTATACTTCTACAATAACTAATGTTTCTAAGAACAATAATTATTAATTAAATATATATGTTCTAGAAGGTCATCTAAAAATATCTAGTTCAAAAATAATCATTCTAAAAAATAGAATTCTCAAAATATGATATCCCCTAGAAATTAGTGATTGTTGAAAATAGTAGGGATTATAAATTACCATTCTAAAAATAGATTTCTCAAAAATATGATCATTTGCTTGAAAAAAGTGATGTCTAAAAATAGCATGGGCTATATACAATCATTCTAAAAATAACTAATTTGATAGTTGGCTCTTGGCAATGATTTTGATATAGCTCTTTAGTAATTAGGTGTGTGACTCTCTTTAAACAAACCTCTTTTTTGTGTCACTTGGATTTGCACCACAATGTTTAGTTGTGAACCCTTGCATTGGGTGATAATTTTTATTTTGGACTTAGCACATCTCTTCAATCAAGCACATATCTATGCACTAGTGAAGGTTTCTCAAAATTTGACCTAATGTTCCTTAGAGAGACCTACACTTCTTTACATTGGGATGCATATTTTTTTCCCTAAAATTTATACTCATTTATGTGTCTTCCATTGGTTGAAATTTCTGTTATTAACTTACTTTTTTCATTCCAATACATAGGTAGATACTTTGTAAATTGTCTACAACTTTTGAAATTTGGTTTAATGAACCTCTTTGGAGTGTGCACATCTCTACAGTACTATAATTTTTTATACCTTACACTTTTTCTTTCCTTTTCTCCCTCATGTAAGTGTTGAGCACCCAATATACTGAGAGGGGGTATGAATCAATATTCTTTTAAACCACTTAAATATTTAAAAATTTGTTCTATATAGCATATTCAATTTGCAATAGGAAAGGAAATTATGAAAGCAACCATCAAATCACAAAACACATGAACAATAGATTTTACATTGAAAACCCAAAATAGGAAAAACCACGATGAGGATTAGCTCACAATAAATTATAACTAGTTATAGTATATTATAGAAGTGCTCACTATAGGCGGACTCATTTCCACAAAAAGAAGAAAAAATAGAAGAGATTGTGGCAAATAGCCAAGTTTTAACTTTGCAATTACATCTAACATATGCATGAATTACAGTTCCATTAAAGCTCAAAATATAGACTTTACATACTTCATTCTGATTTGAACTAACAAATTGCTCTACTCTACATTCACCTTATACTCACAAAATTCACATCAACTATACATCAAATTATATCTCAGCCTCCAAAACACCAAAAAAGAACTTAAATATATATCTTTTTTATTCACAAGCACTTACAACATTAATTAGGTCAACCTGATTAGATGTATTATACCAATTATACCTTGTTGTATCATCAAGCACATTTGCATACTTCACACCAAGATTCAACACTCATAACAAATCAAAATAGGTTGACATGGACCTATAATAACTCCAACATAATGGATCAATACATATTCTAACTTTGCAATACACAAGACTCATTTGGTTAGCATCGGTGTAGTGTAGGAAAAAGTATCCCTTTTTCACACTTAATTTGGGAATAATTAATACTAAATTGAGCCTAATGTTGCCTTGATTTAGTGTTGTAATGTGTTTTACACATTCACATTAATTTTAGGGCCCTTTTAAACTAAATGAACCTAATTGTGCCTTATTTAGGGTGTTGTAAAGTGTATCTTTACACTTTCACACTAATCTAGGGCTTTATCAATTAATTGGGCATATTTATGCCTTAATTGGTCTTATTTTGCATCCACAAGCCTTATTAAATGCATTTTCCAAAGGATAATCTTGACATTTAATAAATGACAAATCACAATTCAATGTTTGGGGTTGTGTGTTCTAGATCTGGTGATCTGGGACTCATACGCACTTGGGCGTATGAGTCCCACCTAGGTCTTGGAATTGATTTCAAATTGCACATTAAACAAGACACTCCTAGGAGTATGTGTCTCAGGTTTTAGCTATTGGGACTCATATGCCATAATTGGTGTATGAGTCCCACTCTAATCAAGACCTATTTTGAATTCAATTCTTGGTGGGATTTCATTATCCTAGATCTAATGTCGGCTTGTAGTGCTGTAATTTCAAGAGTTTTGGCATAAACAAGTATAAATTAAGACCTAGAAATTTTGAGTCAAGCATCCTAAGACTTCACAAGAGTATTATAGAGCATTCAAGAAGGTATTCAAGAGAAAATCATCAAGTATTTGGAGAACCATTCAAGATTCAAGCATCATGTCAAATATTTAGTGCATCATGCATGTGGTTTTGGGCTAATGTTGTGATGTATTGTTCAAGATCAATTCAAGTAGTCAAAGGCATTATCTTTCATCAAGAATCATGATCAAGATCCACATCCATTGAGGCCATTTCATGCTTGTTTGCAGATCTACAAGGTTTCAAACAAGATTCTATTGCTTCATCTAATGTTTCATATTTCATTTAGTTCATGCTTCATTTCTCATTAAGGTTTGATTACCAAAATGGGGTTTGACCAAGGAAAACCCCCATTCCCTAACAAAAAAACACTTTTTCTCTCTCTTTGTGTGATTACAGGTTTATAGGTTGAAGAAATAGTGGATTTGAAGCCTTCAAATGTACCAAAATTGCAAAGTTGCAAAAGTTGTCATAACAAGTTGTTAAGACTCACAAAAGCTCAGATCTAGAGCAAGATATTCAACCTATGTACAAGAAACTAGTGGGAAAGTGCTTATTTAATCTATCTTCAGAGGCTCACAAAGTTTTGATTCAAAATTTTTCTCTTGGGACACTTTGCAACAATCTGGTCATATGAGTCCCAATACTGCTTTTTTACCAGATTTAGGTAGATCTAGATTAGTCACTAAGAGATTCCAGATCCTACCTAGAAACCCTAGACTAGGACTAAATCACCCAGTCTAGCATATGAGTCCTAGTGCACATTAGATATAATAATTTTTAGGTTTTTTAGGCCTTGCTTAGTCATCTTCATTTCTCCAGGTACTTCTCTACTTTATTCTGTTTATCGGTTTGATTACATGTTTTCAAATTCCATTTTCTAGCTCATATAGCTAGATTTGCATATTGCTTTCATTTCTATCTTTCTAAGCATTTTCTTAGTGGTGAAACCCCTTTTAATTACACCCAAGGAGACCTTGTAGCCATCTCTTTACCTAATCAGATCATTAGGTTGAGATCTTTAGGGACTCCTTGAATGAACTAGAGCACAATAGGGTCCCCTAAGTTTTCCATCTCCTAAAAGGTGTGCCACACCCTATTTCCTTTGGTTCAACCGGTAATGACCTAATAACAAAATTTTCCAACTATACATTCACAATCAAACATGCGGACCTCCAAAATATATTCCATTAGGAATACGCACTCTATTAACACCTGCCAACATCTCCAAAAATCCACAAATCTAGATCCCAATCCATGGAGAAGTGTGAATTCAGAAAAACATATGCCTTGAACAGGAAAACACCTGTTATTGCTAGATCAATATACCGTTACTCATAAATTCAACACTAGAAGAAAAAACAATATGAAATTCTAGATGTAAGCTTCCCTAACAACCAAGAAAATTGTATCAAAATCACAGAGAAAGATATTAAACAACGGACCAATGTGGACCTAAAAATCAAATGCCTTGTACACAAAATACCTATATTGATACTTAGTTAATTTTCATGTCAACTTTCTTCACCAAATCAAAAATTCTTAAAAAATTGTACCTGATAAGCATCCTCAAACATTATTAAGCTATACACACTAATCTGCACAATGGTCTTCATACTAGAATACAATGTTGACATCAATGACAACATTGAACTACGTAATGTACAACTTGTCCTCATCCCACATGCTCATGTTGCCAACAAATGAATCAATGACAAATTCCTTATTCTTCTAAAAATCCCCCCCTTTGTCATTGATGGAAACATGCCTTGATTATCTCAAAACTATTTCTCCAATATTACTTTCCCCCTTTGACATCAAGGGAAAAGGGCACATACAATTATCTTCTCATATACCAGATCTCTCTTGACAAATATGTATATGTATACAAGCTAAAAAATTAACTAACTCCCCTTAGGAGTGTTATCCAATAAAAAAATGTACTAGAAATATGACTTACACCTTCTACATATATACATAGAAATCTGAAACAATAACTGAAATGCATAAAAAGGAAAGAAATGTATTCACCCAGACTTGAAGAGTTTGACTCTTACAAATTTTCAAGATGGGCTTGTCATTCTTGTTTTCCATCCTCCCAACTCTTCTTAGCTACATCAAGAATTTTTCTCTATGTCTCAAGCTCCATTAAGAGTTCTTCACCTTCATTTGAGTGTTGGGTACAAATTTAGCTTTATCAACAGTCATCAGGGCATTAGAAACAGATATGAACTTCATGTTCACCAGATCCCTAAGATTACCAAACTACATTATGATCTTTTCCTTCTAAGCTCTTGTAGTTGGAAATACTGCTCATGCAAGTTTTCAATTGCATTCCTTGTTCTTCTATCTAAATCATGTGTCGGATTATAGGCACTAGGAGCCTTGTCTATTTAGGACTCAATTGAATTCATCTCATCTCTTATACTTTTAGTAGATCTAGGCCATTTCATGGAAAATTGGAACAAAAATTTGGCTTCTTCCACACAAGCCTACACACCCTTAAGATTTTCTTGATTTTTTTTGTGTGCATTGGCACTCTTCTCCATTACATCTAACAATATTTTCTCATCCACCTTCTTCTATAACTCTTTTTCTATTTTCCCCTTCAACACAATAGCATACTGTTTAAAATAATCAAGAATTTTTTTTAGATTTTCCATATCGAAGAGAGAGAGAGAGTTATCAATGGTAGCACTAAGTATGGCTTCATGCAAAACCTTTACAACCTCATCTATCATTTCTTCACTCTTTTGATGTGCCCTTATGATTTCTTTCCAAACAGATGCATGGAATACATCACTGAATTGAAGCTCGAGAAGAGGCAAAATATTATCATGTCCACATGCCCCTACACTACATAGGAAGTTGTAATAGCTAGGTGAACACTACAAGCTAGAACCTAAGTTTCATGCTCAATGTTGATGCCAAAATTTGACAAGCAACAACCATATGGGAAATTCAGTTAATGGGGGGACCAATTGTGCTAAATTGAGTGACCTCTAGATTTTTAAAGAAGTTGACTACTTCTATAATTTGGGGTTTAGAATGGGAAAATGAAGCAAATATATAAAATAAAGACCTAACTAAGGCGATACTCCAAGATGTAGGTGTGGGCACGGTAAATCTACCTTTTGGATGGGATTTAAGGGCCTGTTCAACAATCTGCATGTCCTAGAATAACAAAAATCATAAATGAAAACCCGAATAATTTATTCAATAACATAAAATAACTCCCATACACATTTACTAAAAATAAGAGTCCAAGACATGGTCTAAATCTACAAACTTATATTGAAATTATAGAAGTCTTTTAAATAAACTACTCAGTACAATGATGGCATAGTATAATGTTTTGTCAAATAGCTAAGAAATAGAAAGGCCGAACAAAAATGACAGTCTACGAGCCTTAATACAATAATAAAAAAAATACAAAAAGGTCCGGTGTTTTTCCACTATTTTTCTATGTATATTCCGAACTAATTTTTGGAAAGAAGTATTATTTATAGAAAATAATACCACCTCCTAAAATCCAGTAACAAAAAAGATTCCCAGGCAAGAGAAATGATGTCCATTGCAATGATTTCCCAAGGCCGTTGCAACATAAAAGATTCTGATCCATAAAATGTAGTCACCCTTGAACTAGATGCATCCCCTGCACATGACAATGGTGGTCCTAGTGTAGAAGTAGTAGAACCTTGGGCAGATATGTGTCTCTCACCCACGAAGTCAGTTAGTACACATGGCGATAGGGCGGGGCTCACCATTCATTCTTCCTTCCCTGCAATGAAAATACTCGTGGAGAAGACACGTGGAGAAGTCTTCACTACCAGTGCTAGCTGTGGGATCCACCCAAAAGTGCACATGGAACAATACTATGTGGCATGTGGGTGGAGCTCGGTAGAGAAGAAAAGGGAAGCAAGCTTCTAAGGCCCAAATTGTTGACACATGGAAGCATGTCAGGGTTCGGTAGAAAAGAAAAGGAGGAAGTCCTTGCGAGGAGCATGTGGTGGACACGTGGCGACAGTGGGTGAAGCTCTTCAAAAAGGGGCCTGAGGATATTCAAATGTATGGGGCATAGGCTAGACTTAGAAAAATAATATCAACCTGAAGGGAGCTTGAGTGTTTTATATCCAAATATTTTGGTGACTACCAGTGGCATTTTTCCTACGGAATGTGGAACCCAAAAATTTCTGGTTCGAAGACCAAAGCCTTATCCATTGGGTGATGTAGTTAGAGATTTGATAGAATAGTCTATAGAGGCAGCCAGTTGGCCTTAGATGGCATTGATATGGAGTGTAGATTCTCTTGTGCTTCATGCAGATCGATCAATTCTTTGAATGGCAACTTCATGGATATCCCAGTCCCAGACTCGAGTTGAAAGTGTAGCCACGCTATTTGATGAGTTACACCCTCAATATCTTTAGTAGTAGGGGGTTGAATAAAGCTCTGAAAAGAAGATATGTCCTACTACTTCTCCTCAATCTTCGTTGCAATCTTCTCCACTGTGGCCATTGAATCATTAGAGAGAAATAGGGAGGGTAGGCCCATCTGAGTCAGTTGGGAGAATTTCGCCCACATGTTGCTCATAGTTTGACCAAGTGTGGTAGAGAAATCTAGCATGGAGGATGGATGTGTGGCAACAGATGAATTATTTTATTGTCTTGGCAACTGACCTTTAGTCCTTGATCCCTGTGCTCACTAAGTCCTCATTTGACATTGTGTACAACTTATCTAGCAGCTTTTCTACTTTAGGAACCCTCTCTGTAATGAACTGTGGGAATTGATCAATTGTTCCACGAACCTCCCTACTCAAACTTGCCACTTCTTCCATGAACTAAAGTTTTGGTTGAAGAGTTAGACAAAAGGCCTTGACCTTTTCCCAGTAAGAAATATATAGTTGTTGGGCCACTAAGAGGAGATCTAATTGGGTAGCAAGGGGTTGAGGAGGATTCTTCAAAAGACTAATTTCTGTTTCCGTTGACCCAACATCCTGCATCAGTTCTGCAATCCTTTTGTCTGCAATAGAGAGTTGTTCATGTAGGGTTCTTAACTTGGCAAGCTATTTTTCCTTAGCCTGGCTTCTGGTTACAGATTCCCTATCCAAGGAGAGCCTTACCTCTTGAATTTCCTTCTCTAATTGAGCTTGTTGGCCTTAGAAGTCCATGTCCTTTTGCTACATTCGTTGCTCCAATTGAGCATGTTGGTGTTGAAACTATTCATTCTTTTGTTGCATCTTGTTCTCTACCCGTTCCAACTGGTCCTGTAATTCTTGGCTTTTCTATTGTAGTTCAGCGACCAGGTTGGGATCTTGGGATTGGAACTTTGCAAGTTCCCCTTGGATTCTAGCTTGTTCTGTCTCCGCTTGCTGTTATAAGCATGCAAATTTGGAATCCATTGCTTTTTCCTTCTTTGGTAGGATCTCTATCCTTTCCTTGACATTTTTTAGCTTATCTTCTTTCTTTTTCAGTTGGCAACCGAACTTGAGAAAGTCAGTGTTCACCAGACACTGGGTCTCCTCCATGAGCTCAACTTTACCTTGTGGTTGGGCTGTGCACATATTGAGTCCCATAGCATATAGATGGTGTAATATTTGGGTTGCATCTCTCCTTGAAGCTTGATGACATTCAGGTGCATGGTTGTAAAATGCAACAACTGCTAAACCTCATTGAAAAGGGTCTGCACCTGTGGCTCTGCCAGATTTTTAGCATCTTTGTCCCTTTGCTTTTGGAGCCTGAGAGCTCATGTTGCTTTTTTTTCACCCTCTGACATAAATTATGCTAGCAATCTAATCAACTCATATGCAAAGGGTGAACCGAGAGGAAGAGCAAAAGGGAATGAGAGATTAGTGGTCCCAGGTGATTTCTTATTTGGAAAAGAGAGTGTCTATGGGGAGAATGGGGGAATATACCAAGGACCAGTCTGCAAAGTGGTGGAAGGACTCATGGGAAGTAGTGGTGGTAGCAGAGACAATAGATTCCATTTTTTGGGAAAGCTAGGTTGGAGCCAATACGGTGGTAGCAAGAGAGGTAGTAAAAGAAAATGCAGACTGTGCTACAAGGAAAGGTGAAATAACCTGCGGGGGAGTAAAAGTGAATTGTTCTAGTTGGGAAAATTGGGAGAAACCTCCCGCGACCATTTTAGTGGAAGTAGAGAAGGAAAGGCTGGCACTTGAAGTGATGGGAAATGTAGAGGCAACATGAGAAACAATGATTGTGAATTAAGAAGAAGGGGAGAGAAAGATACCTAAGCTGTGGATGACTTTGATCTCTGGCTCGTTGTAGGTTCATGTGAACCCTCTCCTGAAGCTGCATCTGTGCACTAACTTTTGTTGGGTGGGGAATTTTCTAGCTTTATGACCTCAACATGTGCTATTGGGCTTGACCTCTGCGTATTTTCATGACCCATGTATGTTTCTATGAGGCTCCCAAACATGATATATTCACCCATAATTTCAGAGTATTTTTGCTAGGTTTCTTCGTTGCTTGTCTAGTTTTCTTTCCTCAGGCCATCTTCACTTCCTTTTCCTTCTCCTTCCCCTTCCCTAAATATTTTCTATCCTCATCACTTCTTGCGTTAGTATCATCATGTGCTTTTTTCCATAGAGTATCAAATCTATCATCCTTGTCTATGTCTCAGAATGGGGAATTAGGGCATTGGATCTCTTGATGGTAAATCCAAAAATCTCTAATCTTTTCCTCACTCTAGTTCCAATATTTGGCCAAATCATTGTGAAGGGTCGCCCCCATTTGGTACCTCTCATTAAAATTTACCAAAGGAAAATAGAAATTAAGCCATATCGGCCTCCTATCCTCTGTAGGAATGTCAACCAAGTCTACAAATAGATCATCTTGTTCTAATAGGGGATTCTACCACTTTTCCCAATAAGGCCGGGGACTATGAGTTACTCGAACATTTATTCTTGCTAGGTCATTGTTGGGGTTATATTACCATTTTTCACAAATCAATACTAGCCCTAGATGAGCCAACTTTGTCTCTAACAGCTTATGTGTCTGCTTCCTTGCCATAACCACCGTTTTGAAGCTCAATGGACCGTTCTTGTTCTTCCCTCTGCAAAAGTTATTATCAATAACCGACACTTGTCGGGACATCTCAAGGACCAACACATGATCTATGATGCATGACAGGAGTCCAAATAGCTCCTCAGTAAAGCCACATAGCCAAATGAGTGTAAAATCTTCTCCGAGAAACCAGTTGCATTTAGGAGTGAAACTTTGCATCCATCCTATTTGGTCAGCAGAAAGCTAATAAAGATTTCCATCCTCATTTAAGTCTTGCAGAATCAGAGTAAAGAAATAATCCAAGAATGCATAATAGTCATATGTCACAGAAAGGAGGGGAGTCCATATAGAAATTGTCCTTCTTATTCCCTTTTCATCAAAAATTGCTAACTTCATATGTTTTTTGAAGAAGTTAGGGTTTTGATGCAAAAACATATGAGCAAAGAGAGAAGAAAACTTGAACTTGTGTTGTGTTATGTATTCCTTGATTTGGCTCATCATTTCTTGGACAATGACTTCCACAAAGTCACACTAGAATAAGGAATGTTACTTCCTCAACTGAAAACCTAGACCTAGTTGAAATGCTTGCACATACTTGTGCTCATCCATGTCGCAAACAAAAGCCATGATAGAGAAGGCATCCTCCATGTCCTATTTAAAAGCGTTGTGCGTGACTGGAATTTGTGGCAGCTTTGCCAAATCTTCCTAATGTCTTTTGGTTTCTTGGTTATAGAAGTCCATATCAAGATCTCTGCCTCTCCAATAGTTGTACCCTTTTTTTGGAGTGAATGACTCCATCTTTTATGCTCTAGAGCCCCTTTTTGGGATGCACAACATGTCTCTGATAGCCTCATAGTTGGTTATATCTCTCATCTCCCAGCCTTCAATGGTGTTGGTATATGGGTTGAAATGCTAAATTCCCTCATGAACTAGCTCTGTGCAGTAATGCACAAAAGGGACCATATACTACGGGAGTCCGAAGAACCATTGCTTATACACCAACTGACGTTCGCTAGTGGCCACTTTCATTCTTTCACAAGTTGCTTCCCTAAGACCCTTAGGGCTATTTTTGAGGATGGGATCACAAATGTTATCCCATTCTTCCATTATCTAGTTCTGGTCCATGTGAGTTTTCTACTTTTTTGTGGCCAGCATGTGAATCCACTTCGGCTTCTCTGGTATCCCAGGTGAAGCGTAAGAGATATCACCAAAAATGTTGGCTATGAGTGTCGCTTGCATGGCGTTGAACAATATTTGGGTCACCTCGCCTTGTGCTTCCATTTGAGGATTTTGGGCCATTTTAGGGTGTTGTAGATTTCTGTGATACTAAAACCTACTTCAATTCACTTGTGTTCTTCAACAATTCTGTACTCAAAACTCTTTACACTAGATAGCATATTCAGGAAGCTTTCCACACTGTCTATTATTTCACATGCAACACTTAGATTTTTCTCGGCTTAGAGTGGTAGACAACAGTTTCCTTTCTGTATTAAATTTTGCATGTACCATCAACTCCTTTGCTCATTCGAAATGAATTTCTTTCCCTTTTGAAAAGACAAGAATTCATAATGACAGTTAGTAATCATGTCCTACAATGCAATTTTCTTGGGAAATTGAGTTGGAGATTGAAGGCATATAAACCTTTCGCATGCTTGGCAATTAATATCTCAAAAATAATAATTAAGCCAAAGATGCAATGAGTACTCAAAAAGATTTGAGTTCCTCCTTGGAGACTAAAACATGCTTGCAATGTGACACATCAACACCTGACCATATGGATGATCACTTGGGACTGCCACCAATTTGGATACTTAATTACTTCTTCTTAACTTCCCACGCAACAATTCATACATGATAGACACAATTGGGTGGGAAATTCAAGCTGGCTCTTGGTGGGATTTTTGATTCAATACTCGATCTGCATCATGCTTATGGAAAACACGTATCTTGGCTATTTCTATGAATAGACCCTAAGACAATAGAAAAATGCACTTAGTAATTGGAAGAATTAGTGTTTGGGTAGTTGGGGTAGAATTAGGCATCATGAATACTCCGATTAGGCTCACCAACAACAAGTCTCAGACAACTTTCCTAGGTGAAATCTCTAACCATCATTTGAAATGAATGACAAAGAACAAGCAATTGTTGGCTATCATAGCAATGAAGTGGATACTTGGTAGGGACTGCATAGAGTATGAAGACAAGTATAGGGTCAATACTGACGTTTGCTCGCATTTTGTTGCCTCTTTGCTTGATATTCAGGTCCCTAAGCAGATGATTCTATGCATGACGATGGAGATCTTTTTGAAGCGCCACCTTGATGGCCTTGGTGAGATTGTGACAAACATGTTATATGGCATCGGTCTTCCCACGGTGAGAAACCTTTGCAAACACATAGAAGAAGATGCAATGGTGTCGTGGGTACCATTTTTGAGTAGGTTTTGTGTTTTGACCATTGGAGAGCATCACAAGAGGGTCACTCATGCCTGCCATTTCCTTCTACACCGCTATAATGTGGTGTTGTTTTATGATGTTGATTGGTATACGGACTTTAGGAACTTGGTGTTCCCTCCACCACTCGCCATTGCTGCTATTGATGCTCCTATTGCCGCTAATGCTCCTGTTGCTCCTGCTAATGATTTTGTTGATGATGTTGTTCCAAATGCTACCCCTAATGCTCCTGCCTAAAGAATGAACTCCTTTCCTCGTTTAAGAAACAACACATTTATCTATTTTTTGTATATATGCCTAGAAAAGGATTTTACCATATATAAAAACTACATAGTATATATAGATATACTTGAAAAGTATGGCCTCAGAGCCATTTTTGGAAGTGTAATATCCAAGTATATAATACCATCTAATGAATATATAACTTTTATTAAATTTATGTCTCTTTTGCCTCTCTATTTCTACATTATGGTTTCTATTCTGTGCCTCTTTGAGTTCCTTTTCAAATTCTACATATGGGTTCATTTTCAATTTCTGCATAATGGGTTGCTTTGGAAAGACCAGCTAAACAAAAGAACACAAAGGAAAATTTACAATAATTACATATTTACACAGACAAAACAATTAATAAAGCTTAATTGAACAATTTGAGGTGGATTCCATTTACTGGAATCCCCAATGCTTCTTTCTCCATATTTTCTAATTGCTATGTTGCTTGCATTGAATTATTCTAAAAGGGCCTTCCCACATGCTATCAAATTTCCCATGTTGGCCAGGCTTTGTGGCCCTCTTGTTGAATTTTAGTACTAGGTCTCTACATTTTAGATCTTGGTCTGAGGTTTTCTTTTCAAGCCACCTCTTAACCACCTGTTGGCAGTTAGACATGGCTGTTAGGGCCTTCCCTCTTTTTTACTGTACTTCCAACAACTCGGCTAACCGAACCTCCATGGATCTGTTTTGTTCCACCTCTAGAGACTTGAGCAGTTGTAATACAGGAATTTCCATGGAGATGGGCAATAGCACTTCCTCCCCATACACCAATTCATATGATGAAGTCTTGAGAAATTTCTTAGGGGTTATGCAGTCTACCCAGAGTGCTTCCCGGAGGTTCTTATGCCACTCCTTCTGATGTTTGGACCCAATTCTTTGAATTTGTTAGACTAAATTTTTATTAGTCGACTCAGCCAAACTATTTACCTACAGGTTGTAATTTGAAGATGTTTTTAAGAATATGCCATGAGTGAGTACAAATTGACATACCTTAGAACCTAGGAAAACCTTAGCGTTGTTGAAGATGATGGTTTTTGGGAGGCTAAATCTTGTTACTAGTTCCTCGAGAAAATTCACAATCTCTACCTCCATTGCATTCTTCAATGGCATAGCCTCGATCCATCTGGTAAAGTGGTCCATAGCCATGAGGATCCATTTGTGTCTTGTACTGGAAGCGGGATTAATCATCCTGATAAAATCAAGGCCCCATTGTGCAAAAGGTTCCTCGGTCACTATTGGATTTAGGGGCATTGCTGAGTTTTTCCTTCTTCTGGTGAAGAATTGGCATTCCTTGCAGGCTTTAACCAAAGAGTGTGAGTCATTGAATAGTGTAGGCCAGAAATATATGACACACATAATCTTGATAGCGGTGGTCTTTGCAAAAAAATGTTCGCTTGTGGGATTGCTATGGAAAGTGTCAAGAATTCTCCTCGCCTGTTATGAGGTGACACACCACAGTAGAATTCCATTGAAGTTCCTTTTGAGAGGACCCCTTCAATAAGTGCATATCCATTGTTCTGCAATCTATAGAATCTTCTCTTCTGAGAAGGAAGGGCCGATGGATATTTTCTGGTATGCATGAATTTTACTCTATCTACTAGCTACTAGCCTTCACACTTAGGTTCATTTATTAGAACAAGTTCGGGTTGCTCCTCTTCAACTACCATTTCTTCGTCATGTGCCAAATACTCACACAGTCCTCTTCCTTAGACGATCTTTGCGGGCTTGACCTCAATATCATATTCGAGGATCTTAGTGATCCAATTGGTCATTTTTCAGTGATTTCTCCTTTCATGATGTACTCATGCACACTGGAATGTGTGACATAAACAAGCATCTTGAATTGCAAGATATGAGGTGTATTGTGCCTATAGCACACACACCCCATTCAGAATGGGGACCCTCTCTTTTTTTCCTTCACCAAGTTGCTTTTGTCTTTGTCTCATTTTGTGTGCCCCCAATTTTGAGTTCCAGATGGTTGAGGAGTCATAAAATTATCATCTTGAGTTGACCAAGTTTCTCCACCTTGGAAATTTCCAAGTCTTTTGCCTTCGTAGAGTTTCTCTATCAATTTTCCTTAAGGCTTTAAAGCTGGCACCTTTTGCACCACGTGGGTCCTCCTTTTAGTGTTTTCCCAATGGCTAACCCAGGACTGTTGCTCACATCGCGGGCCTCGTATTGTCCGTCGCCACCCCGTTGCCAAGCCACCAAACAATGACTACTTGACTATCACCCGCATCTTGGGCCCTGCCATTCCCATCACTGGTAATTTTAAAAAATGTGTTCACCAACCTCGTCGATCACTGTACAACATTTAATGCAGATAATTAATGTCAAAATTTCTATAAATAGCAAGAGATCTGCGTATCATTTTCACCGACACTCAGTCAGACTTGTCAAAGTGTCTCCTACCTTTGCCACCTTTGTGTTCGCATCATTTGGAGGACAAATTCAACTATTGCATTCATCTTGTTTCGTCAGGTTTACTAGGTGAGTTCGCCACTTCCCTAGCCTTGTTTGCTCAAGTTTGTTTTCTTTGATAATTTGAAAAAATCTTAAGAAAACTATAAAATCCCTAGGCATCTAGTTAAGAGCGAAATCCCACACAAAACCCATGTCTTGAAAACTTGAAATCCTTCGAAATTGACCATTTAGGGCCATGCAGGACTTAACCCTGTGGCTGCCATTCTTGACTAGGGAATTCATGCCCTTGTAGCCCACAAGCCTTTCTCTTCCGTTGGCTTATTAGTCTAAACTTTAACATTGAAACCTTGGCCATTGCCCTTGGTGGACCTGTGCTTGCGGGTAGAGGCCACCTCTTTGCCTCTACCATGAAACTTAACAAAAATCCTAAGATAAACAGGGATTCTCACAGCCCTTGTTGGTCCACCTGTGTGGGTTTCTACATGTGGATGACACCCTTGCTTTCATTGTTTCTCAATGAACGTCTAACCTCGGCCTTCCGCCATGTGGGTCTTGCGGGATACTCATCTGTCGCAAGTCATCAAAACCTTTCATCTACGGGTCATCCTTTACGGTTCTTTTTTGCTCCTCTGTTGTCACGTTAACGACCATCATAAATAGTGAAGCGCTCGCTTCCTTCCACCCCGCGGAACCTGCACATCCCAGTGTCATCTCGGGTTTTCCCAAAAGAGAATGCAATGTCAGGATCTGCATATGGACCACACTTTGCGGACTTTCATCTGTGGGATGCCCCTTCCTTCCTACCATTTCTGGATCATCGGGGACCTTTGTCTTTCCACTATGTAAACTTTGCACTACTCCTTTCCCTCTACCCCCCTCACATGCAAAACGGCTAAGAAAACTACCAAGTGTGGGTATTTTGTTGCAGGTCGTTGTCTTTGGACTGTCGTCCCACGACCGCCATTTCCAAATGGCCATGTCTAACCCATCACTTGCCTTGTGGGGACCGATCCATTTGTCACCATCTAAATGAATGACCAATGCCAAAGCCTTCATGTAGGCTCGACGGTCCGGACCATCATCTGCAAGCTACCACCCTGTCTTCACCGTCCCAAAAAGGCTGTCACCTAGCGGTATTCCGCATCTCTTTGCCCACATTTCCTTGAGTGACCAAAATGAATTCAAATCATCCAAACCTCCTATAGGACTCCAATTGCAGACTTCTTCCATGCTAGTGTCATTCAAAATGACGAAGCTCTAGACAGCCTTAACAACCTGGGCTTCCTCACCCTCTTGACCTGCATGAGAAATGATTGAACTACCACCTCTGAAATTTCATGAATGGTGGACCCATGTGCCCAAAATGCCTTAACGCCTTGATGTGGCCCCTGAATCAAAGGTGCAAAAATATTGATGTGGGCTGCCACATGCAAACCATGGTGCCCCTTGTGTCGTCTCCCTACTGCCTTCTCCAAAATGACTGCCAACCTAGGGAAATCTGCACCCCTGGGCCTGTATTTCCCTATCATCCCTGAGCAAGAGTTGAATGATGAATTTTAATGGATTTTATGATCTCTAAAGATGATGTGCTTGATTTAACATCTATTTTTCTAAATTTCATAGATGATCCTCTTGCTTTTCATGTGAATGTGCTTTCTAAGTCTCTATTTATAGGATTTATGGAATCAGCTGTAGGATCATCAGGAGCATCCATAGAGAAGGATAACAGGAAGAATCTTACTAAATTCCCAAGAGGGAAAGAGGATAAAGATTAGATGAAGTATCAATTCTAAGGAGTAGAAGTCACCACCAGGGTCACTGCCACCTGGGACACGATCACGGATACCAACCTCAAATAAGTTAACATAGATGAATTTAGACAGAGGGTCATCGTCAACCCAACCATAGACAATGCCAATAATATTAGAAAGAGTGGTAACTTGGCTAAAGTAGCTGGCTTCTCGCCCACTCTTGTAGCCCCATAATCAGTAATGGCTTGTAGGGAAGCCTATCATGTAGAAACCAAAAGGATCATTGATCATGAGGGTAGGGTGGCAGCCAACCTCTCTGCTAGGTCCATAGGAGAAACATTCCACATCCCTACATTTGACCCAATGGAAGAGACAATGAAGGAATATGTTGAGAACACATGGAAGACCAACCCTCTGAAATGCAAAAAGTTAATTAACTAGTACTAGTTGAAGGAGAAAAGGGGCAACGCTAACAAGGTGCCCCAAAAGTTGTTCATAAGCGACTTTTATGAAGATTATAGTGACATGGTAACCTTGTTGAGCAGAGTCATGGGCATTCCCACTGCTACTTAATTTCAAGATTGGATGTTTTATTTCATTGAGGAGATTATCAAAGGAAAGAGAAAGTTTCATTAGGCCAAAATGATTAGTGACAACCAGGGAAAACTTTAAGAAACCCCCCCCTCGGCAAAGCTATAAAATCTTGGTGAATCTTGTATACTTCCTGATAAAAATATTAATTTTAGTGGCAAATGTTTTCGGTTTTCATGAAAAAAGAAAGTCCATTGGTGAATCTTTTCTAATCACTAGAATTATGTGGAAAATCTTGGTGAAATGCAAATTTTTTAAAACCACTAAATTTTTTCCATTGGCGATTAAAATCTATTTTCAAACCAATAAAATATTTCTATTGGCGAATTAAACCTATTTTCAAACCAGAAAAAATAAAATTCATTGGCGAATTAAACCTATTTTCAAATGATTAAAAAAAAAACATTGGTGAATTAAACATAATATGAAACTAATCAAAAAATGCAGTGGCGAAGTGTCAGTGCAAATTTTCCTAACCTTAGTTGCAAGTCTTTCTTGGTCATCTTTGTAGTCGGTGGGTCATAGGTTTCGAAAACTTTGAACCTTCAAACTTTGGTTCTAAGGTTCCAAGTTTCAACGATCATGCGACATTATGGACCATGACCATTTGATGAATTTTCGATGGATGACTATAGTTGCTTTTCAGAAGTATATCTCTCAAGCACTAGAATTGTGAATTGAAACTTGCAGAATTACACTAAAACTGTTAGATTTCCAAAAATCAATGGTTGAGATTTTATTAATTATTTAGGTTTGTTGGTCATCCTGCTCTTGTTTACCATTTAATATTGCCTAAGTCAAACCAAAATATTTTATGAAAAAGTCTTAAATCTTAACTCTTTAATCCTGAGGGTCAAGTCTCGTCAACCTAGTGATGTCCCCATTTTAAATTATGCATGTTCATAAAGTTTGTTTTAAAAGAATGACTGTTTGATGAATTTTTGATGGACGGATGTAGTTGCATTCCGGAAGTATATCTCTCAAGCACTAGAATTGTGAATTGAAACTTGTGGAATTACACTAGAACCATTAGATTTCTAGAAATCAATGGTTGAGATTTTATTAATTATTTAGGCCCGTCAGTCATCCTGATGTTGTTTACTATTTAATATTGCCAAAGTCAGACCAAAATATTTTATGACAAAGCCTTAAATCTTAACTCTTGAATCCTGAGGGTCGAGTCTCATCAACCTAGTGATGTCCCCATTTTAAATTATGCACGTGCATAAATTTTTTTTTAAAAGGGGGACCGTTCGATGAATTTTCGATGGACGGCTCTAGATGCATTTTGGAAGTAAATCCTTGAAGCACTAGACTTGCAAACTAAAACCTCTGAAATAACAATAGAACCATTCAATTTTCAGAAATTAGTGGTTGAGACATTTAATTCTCTCTTTTCAATGCATTGAAGTACTCTACCTTTCATTTATTCTATTGAATTTCTCAATTTGGTTGTGGTACTAGGAGGCGGCGTGGATTAATACCATATGAATAGCCAAAAAAAAACCTATTTTCAAATGATTAAGAAAAAAAAATTGGTGAATTAAACATTGTTTAGCAAGTGAAGGAGGAGTGGAAGTTTTCGTAAAAAGTGAACTAGAGAAACAATGGAGGCTAGTTTCACCTAGACATCGTCGAGGAAGCTAGATCCTTTCATTGGAAAAACATCTATGAAGTGGTTGCAGGGTTTGTTTCTCTTCAAGGATGTGCAGGTGGTGCAAGCAGTTCAATTTATTTTGGGTAATGGCTTTGAAAAATTAAAGCATGGATACAGGACCAAAATGGATATTTATTCATTGGTCATGGCTTGGGGTCTGGACTTAGGAGAATTGGTGGATGTAGTGAGGAAATTCATGAAAAATCTGGTTCACATAGATTTTTTAGAGGATATGGAAGGAATTCTAGAACAGTTGATACCAAGAGTGGGGCTTGTTAAGGTTGAAGGCATGGATGGTGGAGGCCAAGAGCTTGCAGATTTAAATCATCTCTTTATTAGGTGGCTAGAAGGATGCACCAAAGATCTTTGGCGAGAAGGTGCGGAGCACAGGTGGCAAGCACTCAAAATCTACGTCGAGCTAATGGAGGTCGAGGAGGTCGTAGAGAATCTCAAAGAAATTGCTAGAGCATAGATGCGTGAAAAGAAGGGTCTGCATATGAGGAAGAAGATGAAGAAGGGTAATTCATCGAAGGCATCTGAGTAGTACAATTTTTAAAAAAAAATTAGATTACTATACTAAATCTTTTCTGTGATTTTGTTTTTTGGGGGTTATGCCTGGATTTCAGGCGGGTAGATTAGGGATAATTTGATATGTTGGAAATGGAAACTATGTTGGTTAATGAACTTTTTTGGTAGTTGATGGATGAACATAAATCTAAAGTATATTTTATAGCATTAGTTTAAAATTGGAATATATTTTGGTAGTTGATGGATGAAGATAAATCTAAAGTATATAATAGCATTTTGTTTACAGTGATTTTCAGCTTTTATTTTTTTCAAGATAATACAACATTTGGTAACTTGTTTTTATTGGTGAGCATGTTGAATTTATTTTCCTTTTACAAATAATTTATGTTTTTAGATAGATCAATTTAATGATTAAACTATAAAAAAATTTCAACAAAATTTATTTTATAGCATTTATTTAATATGTATGAATAAAATCAATAATAGTTTAATATAAAATATTTTATATAGAAAAATATAAATTAAATATTTTTTTGACAGTGAAATTTTTTCATAAAACGTAAAGTGATAGGCATTTAAATGAATAAAAATGTCACAAAATTTTCATATGATAGGTAGAGGTGGCCGTCAAATTCTAGACCTGGCCGAGAGGTAATAATTTTCCAAACTCCACATGTATCGATCTTAATTACCCATCGATCCTCTAGTCATGTCCACTTGCTAAAATCTTCCCGTGATCTTCACTTCATAAATGCATCGTCCTTGCCACCTTTCCTATCTTAATTCACCAAAGTCGAGGTTGTGGTGCTTTTCCTAACCTTAGTTACAAGTCTTTCTTGGTCATCTATGTAGTTGGTGGGTCAGAAGTTTTGACAACTTTGAAACTTCAGACTTCGGTTCTAAGGTTCTAAGTTTTAGCGACCACGTGACATTATGGACCATTACCATTCGATGAATTTTTGATGGAGGGCTATAGTTGCATTCTGGAAGTATATCTCTCAAGCAATAGATTTGCAATTCTCAATCTTTTAGTTTTGCACATTCGTAACGATTGATTGGACAACTCATACCTTTAATGAAACAATATTTGTAATGATTTCATATTATTTGAGTGGCACTGGTAGTGCTGACTGGAGTCTGGTGATTTCGACAGCTTGTCAGATTGAGGTACAATTTGCATATAGCTAGACATCAATCAAATTAAACATTTTAATTTTTAATTGTACATGTAATGCTTAAGATACACAAATTGACTAAGATGGTTTTTTGGTTTGCGTGAATTAGGCTGGTAGTGGCACTAATGGTCCATAATTTATTAAACAAGGTAGGTAATAGTTATAGTAATAATGTGACATTATAATTTAGTTGTAATAAAATAGGTGGTTATAAATTTACAATAAAGAGTTATTCAAATCAATTTTTTTTTCCTTTGAGAAACTAAGTATTAATTGCATGCAAAGGTAGAGTAAGTAGCCATTTATCACATTCCATTTGCAAAATTTGAAGTAGTGGTAGAAAATTATAGAAAGGTGAGTTGTGGGTGAGGAGTAAAATGGAAACACCACTTGCGTTGGACATGGAGAAGCAACTGTAGGCCTTCAAAGGGGAAATAACCGATAAGCGACTGTAGGGGTTGATGAATTTGACCCATCCACTCATTCTCTGGGCAACCAAGCAGGTGGTTGGGCTAGAATTTCTAAAAGCTTATCACAGAGCCAGAGCAAATACAGAGATTCTAACAATGTTCTTAGTAGTCCTTTTGCATATGGGAGTCTTGAAAGAGATAAGCAAAAAATTGACCCAAATGGTCTTCGTGCATGCATTACTAGGCAACACTAATGTAGCGCTAGATAATGTGGATGAGAATAGGAAAATCCCCATGCCACATAACTACTACATGATGTGGATGAGAGGGAGAGAGGTAATGAAGTTTCCTTTGGTCCGAACCATTGACCCAGAAAGATTTGAAAAATTATGGGCAAAAAGGGACTGTAGCATTTTCTTTCTCCTCAGGGTAGAAAAGCTGATGACCAATCTCCCGCATTGGTGGGAAATGAGATACATGGAGGATGAAGGTCTAACAGAGGAAATTATAGTGGATGATGATGATGATTAGGACCTTGGAGATGGGGAAGAATGGCTTGCAAATGATCCCAGGGACCTGGAGGAAAATGCCAAAAGCCCAACACACTAGAAATGTGGAGCAGACTGTCTGGTGATTGCAAATTGCAAGGCATACCTAAAACACATAGAGTCAGAGGATGATGATGAATGATAAAGTCTGGTTGGGTATGATTTCAGATTTTTGTTGTTGAATAGAAATAGTAACAGTAATAGGGTAATTGAGTCAGTCCCGAGTCTTGGAATGCCTGTACTTAAATTCAGGCCAATTTTGTAATGAATTCTATAATGCATGAAAATATGGGTGGGCTAGCTGATCAGGGAAGGTCACTTGATAGAAAAGGCCTTTAGGGTGGTTTTTTGAAAAACAGATACTCATGTAATCCTTTTTTGATAATCAATACAGGGTGCTGCCCCTAGTAGTGTTTTACCTAGCAAAATAATAATAATTGCATGCAAATTCAATAAAGTAAATGGTTGTGCTATTAATTTGACATTGTAATTCCTTTTATTAAGTCCTTTGCAATGTTAAGTGTTACTGCGCTATTAATGGTTGTGCTATTAATCTAACATTGTAATTCTTTTTATTAAGTCCTTTGCAATTTCAATGTTAAGTGTTATTGTGCTTAGTGCTATTAATGGTTAAAAGTAAAAAAACTTTAAAACACTTGTTTATTATTTATATCATAAATTACTTAATGATTTGATAAAACATTTGATGTATCGTTGTAGACTCAAGGGAGCAAAGAAAGCTTAGTCGCTAGGCCTCTGAGTTTTATAACCATTTGACATGTCACATTGTCGCGAAGTTCTAAATTTTCATAACTACCCGATTCCCCAACTTGGTTCACTTTGTTGAGTAACTTAAGTTCATGCATACAAAACCTTTGAGTTATGGTATGTGGATTTAGTCGATATGTCGAAGGTTTCAAAAACATTGAAACTTTAGACTTTGGTTTTGAGGTTCCAAGTTTTAGCGACCACACGACATGATGGACTTATCCTGCCTTTCAAAGGGGAATTGGCTATGCAGCCCACAAAATGGGCTTGATTTGACAATTTGATGGAATTTATTTATTAATTAAAAATGTACTCTTTAGTTTTAATTAATTAATAAATACCATCAAATTGTCAAATCAATCCCATTTTGTGGGTTGCATAGACATTGCCTTTCAAAGGCGTCGTCATCTGACATCTCATTGAATGCTATGTATGGAATGAACTCAAGTTGTCTTTTCAGGAATTTCCAAAAGCATATATTTTTAAAGGCTATCTTTTCAAGGTACAAAATTGAATGTCACATTTAAAACACATCCTATCTACAATAACGACATACGTGGGTGGCATAGTTTTTCTTAGACATTTAGCTTGCATTCTCATTTTACTCCACATTGATTGCACGTCTTGTCATTTTATATGGCTTGAAGGTGGTAAGAACTTATTTGTTAAAGCCTTGGTTGTACTTCTACCTATTGCTATTATTTGTTCAGGAATTCAAGCATCTCAATAGGAATAGTGAGCTCATGCAGTCTGAAATTGAAAATCACTGGCTCAGTGTGAGGGATATGGAGCTAGGACTTTTTAAATTGGAAGAATTTTGGGCATGTTTGGACAGTAAAGAAAAATATGCTATAGATGTGAAGGTTTTCAAAAGTGGACTAGCTCCAGCTAAAGGTTTTCCAGAAGCAGTGTTGAGTGTTGACCTAATTGTTGCATGTGCGAGAAGGTACATTACTGAAACTTGGGAAATCAGGGCCACAGATAGAACCATTGTAGCTAAAAAAATTCCCGAGGTCGTTTCTCAAGCATTGGGAATTCTATAGAAGGCACTTGTAAAGGAGATGTTTGTTGTAATAGCTAATGAATATTTCAGGACTAATGAAACCTGGTGTAAAAATTCTATGGCCAGAGGGTGGTTAAAATCAGAGAAGAAAGGTAAGTCTCAATTTCCCAATAAACTTAAGAGGACACATTTTAAAGCAGAAATTGTTGATGTTATTGCTTTACTTCATCATATCGTCAGGAATGCACAAGTTGAATTATTTGAAGACTGGATGTGTCAGTTCATTTTAGTTATCTGTGATGATAATGTGTTTATCGATTGGGCTGAGATAATTTTCTTTCACTTGCATGAGCAATTAGTTAACTTTCAGAAGACTGCCACCTTTTATTTGTGTTCTTGTTTGATATATATCATTGCTAGTCAAAGAGCTTACTAGCCAAGGTTGAAACCACAAGTACCACCAAGTCCTAGCATGCCTGTGTATAAGTGTTATGCACAATTTACCAGGTAGGTTGGGATGGGAGAATATTGTCTTGTTAATGATTCCTTTTTAATGGAAGCTGTGAGAAAGTTAGATGTAAACCTTGAAATATGTTTTTCCCCTTAATCAAAATCTTTGGTGTTGAGTTTGGAAGTTTTTATATCTAGTTTGATAGTTTTTCTTATTTGAGAATTGGAGGTTACAAGAAGGCTCCATTTAAATTTCCTAAGTACTTTGAGAATTTCCTGGTATTTTTGGAGGTCTGTAGACAAATGGCCATAGTAAATATAAAATACATGAATATGGGAAAGTGAGGGTATACCTTCCCGTTAGTTACTCGTTCTTTGTCTTGCAAAAGTAATCAAATGGCTAGGAATGTTGAAAGGATTCTCAAACAATACAATCTCTAGTACTTTTTTGTAAGAACTAATTTTGATAGCAAGGGCTTTGTGAGAAAAAATCTATATGCCTCCAGCTCGTATCAACACCAAGCTTTAATCAAAGATTTATAGGAAGATTGTGCTGATGAAAATGAAGTTTTCAAAACAGACCATATGAGGTTAACCCTTGAGTAGATACAAAATTTCGGTCTCTCTTTCCAAATTCCTAAAAATGTGTCTAAAGATTTGGTGGTTCTTGATCTTGAATACGAGAAGTTGCCTGATAAATCACATCCCAGAGTTGACTAGGATAAGGATGAAGTTTTATATATGAGTAAACAGGCTGAACTAGTACTAAAAATGACTCAACATTAGTTGGAGGGAAAATGGCATAGGGTTGCTGGTTCTGTTCATTAACCAAAATAATCCTAGAAAAATGAGCAAGGATCTAGCCAAGTAGTCCCTAGAGGTATATCATCAGCGAGGATAGTCATCAAGTCTTCTAGCGCTAATTCACAATCTAGGGGTCATGGTGAAAATCTAGAGAAATCAATTAAATCAAAATCAATATGTGAACAAGACAACCCATCCACCCCTACTCTTAAAAATAAAAATGTCCAAACAAAACCCATGTTAGAAGATTCAAAGAGCATCTTTAAGCATATTGTTCAAGATAGTACTTTCCCGCCTTTGTCTGAAGAATCTTCTCCTCCTATAGAAAACATATCAATTATTCCTAGTGAGTCTAGAGAGGTTGTTCAAAGTGATAAAGGCCCCAGTCTAATAGAAAAATATCTAGTATGGTTGAGGAAAGTGATAGAAAAGAAGAGGAAATACACTCCTACGACATCCGCTTGGGTTAGAGTAGATATAGTGACAAAATTACTCCAATCTTCCTTAGGGCCCAAGAAAGCCCAAAAAATGTCAAGAATTATGAATGATGTCTTTGGAAATTAGGTGTTAGAAATTGTAGAACCTTTAAAAGATGTAGATGATGATAAGATAACCATAGATGATTATAAAATCATACATGTTGACATGGGTCCCCAAACACTTGAAGGTGATGTATATCACACCAGTTACTCAGTTAATGCTTTAGCTAAGCAGGTAAAAGAAGAAAGTAAAGAAAGGGTAAAATTACAATCTCAAATTTTGGATTTCAAAAACTTTATCTCTTCCATTGTTTCTCCCTTTTTGTATACTAAGGCTTCTAGTTCCCAAGAAAGAGTTGTTGATGAGTTTGCGATGTAGTTGATTAAGAAAAATCTAAATTATTCCAAGGCTGCTAGTGAGTGGATTGAATAATTGTCTCAGGAAGCTATATTTTTTATTAGCAAATCTGTGATTTCCTACACTAACATTGTTGATAAAAGAAAAGGATTAATAGCAGAACTACAGAAGGTTAGAAATGATCAAACCAGGTTGTATGTAGTTTTAGAAGAAATGAAAGAGTTAATTTCCATGGATCGATTGAAGTTGGTAAATGAACAGATTGTTAGTGATCCAAAGGAATTAGATCCTTCATGGCTTGATTCACTTAAATGGAAACTAAACATATATGATGACCTAGTAAAGGAAATAAAAAAAGTGTTGGAGAAGTATTTGGATATGTTAGGAGAAATCAAGGGGAAATTTCATGATCTACAGGTGAAGATAATAGATGATTTCGATGAGAAAATTCTAGACACAAAAGAAGTCTGCTCAAATTTTAGAGAAGTCTTCAATAGAGAAGTAGCACATCCTGCTACGATGACTAAATAATATTTCTCAAAGCTTGGGAGGTTGGAGCTTTATCTCAAAAATTTTAAAGTTGAACCAGAAAGAAGGTCTAACACACTGAATGAGTCTGAAGTTGCTCTCAAAAAATGGAGAACTGGGCTTCAGATCACATTGACACTAGGCAGCAAGGAGATTTTGCAATCATTACTAGGTATAGGGAATATAAAGTTAGAATGAAGATGCAGGAGAATTTGTTGCGACAAGGAGAGAATGGGGAGTTGGAAGCTGATGAAGTTGAATCGGTTGGAAATGATGCATAGTTTATTTTTAGCATTTTCATATACTTTCTTTAAAGTTGGCACTTTTAAGTTAATGACTTCTTTTAATTTTCGATATAGTTACTTTCAAGAAACTATTACCAAAGACATTGGATATGTTTAAATATTGGTTCGACTGATGTGATTAGGCTCTTTTGAGAAAAATTTGATTTACTCATTAGGGAAAACTCTATTATTTTGGCTATTATCTATTATTTTGATATAGAAGACATTGGTGGAGTTTATGCATGCATAATCTTTGAGTTATGGTGTATAGATTTATTCTGTTTATACTGAATGTTTGCTAGTGTGATATCTATTATTGGGATGACAAATGATATAATTTTTCTATATTGTTGTGTTATTATCTATGAATAAAGTTTTTGCAGAGTGCAGTGATATTTGTTTAGTTGTTTTATTTCTTTCAGAAGTTCTATTTCTATTTACATGAGATTGATAGATACCTTTGAAGCTTTCTAGTTAAAAGCCCCATCCTTTATTTGCTTTCTAGTTAAAAGCATCATTAGTTTAAAAAAATCATTAATTGAACATTAGATAAAGGTAGCTTTCACCTTTAAAAATAAGTAGATAATCAATTTTGAATTTTGTAATGTTGTAATGTTACCGATTCAAATGCGGTTACATTTATCACCTTTTAAGGGTGTATGAATATAGAGTTAGGTGATAAATATGTTAACCAATAGATATAAAACTCTTAGGGTATGTCTTCCCATTGGAGACCTCTTCTTTTGTGTGCAAAACAAACCACATGGCCAGGGGAGCTGAAGGAATTCTCAAGGAATATATCCTCCAGAATCTGTCTATGAGAGATAATTTTGATAGTAAGGGTTTTGTGAAGCATAATCTCTATGGAGGGAGCTCATATCGGCGTCAACCATCTATTGAAGATTTGTGAGAAGATTGTGTTGATGAGAAGGAAGTTTTGAGAAGAGATTATATGAGTGGATTGTCTATTATTGGAATAATAGATTTTTGGATAGTTTCATTGCTGTGGAATGTTTATCTATGAATAAAGATTTTATGGTGATGGATGTGTAAGGATTTCTCAGTATAATTTAGGTGGTTTGGTAGTTTAATCTTTTATTGTTTAAGTTGGGTGGACACTGGACGCCTTTATAAGTTATTTATGTTAAATTGTTAGCTTCTGTTAGCTTATAACTTCTAAGTTATGGATGTTGAACTATTAGCTTCTGTTCAAGGAATGGATTAATAATATTACTTTCAGTTATTTATCAAAGATTGTGTGAATGACAATGAAATAGGAATTTATAAGTAGTGTGATAAGTGTTCTTTAAAAATGATACAGAATCACATATCAAATTCAATACCATGGAATACAATATAAAAATTTTGGCTTTTCCTAACCTTAGTCAATAGTCCTTAAAGTTTTATAACCTTGTTGCAGAGTTCTAAATTTTCATAACTTACTAATTCTAGGTGCTACCACAATAGTGGTTTACAATTTCTGGGAGATCCTATTTTTTGTTGAAATCACATAATTTTAGAAAATATAATGATTTAATCCTTGAAATGTTCCATTTAAAGGATTTCAATTGAAGAGGGTTTAATCAAACCACCTTAGACCAAGCCCCCTTGGATAAAACCCCACTAGTTTTAAACCATACCTATAACAGAGTCTCCTTTACACCTATCAAAATGCTGATAAAAAACAACTTTTGATTTACCTTTTGGTGGACTAAATGAATTCATTTAAAATTTATTGTTTTCTAAGTATTGTTATCTATTTTTCACTACTAGCTCAAACAGGTAGAGCTGAATCGAATTCATCATTAATAGGTACATATATTTTCAAGTTTTGTTGCTAAACTATTCATTGTTCATTATAAAGATCATATTACATCTAAATTATAGTTTTATTGTGAAAGTATTTCAAACAGAAAATTGGAAATTTGCATAATAATGCTTTTTATTCATTTTAGTAAAAAAACTGAAATCTCGCACAAGCCGCGAGAGTAACTAAATTTGATTATGATAATCAAATAATGAATACAAAATTCAATGAAAGCTACACTACTGAAGATAATGTAAACATAAAGAAGAGAAGAAATTCATCATTTCCTGTGATGATGAATCAATTTCGCTTGATGTATTCAGTTGTCATGTCTCCAAGCTCCAGCCTCGATTTCATGCTCCATGAACCTGAAAAATTGTAAAAAGATGATGTTAGAGATGTACTCTAAGCAATGATGAATTACATTCTACTTTATGCCTAAGCTACCAATAGGAATGTAATTTACATTTGATCAAGAATTCACCAGATGATTGAGTTACAAACGCTGATAATCAAGGAACATGAAATTCAAAGGAGGCTTTAAGCTATGATTATTTTTGCTAATTTGTTTGTTGTAATGTGCAAGAACAAGTTCATCAGGTTCAAGATCGTTTTCATTAGATATGTGGGAAAAAACGGGCTCCCACAAGGGTCAAGCCCAACATATCAAGAAGGTATGAAGGTATTCTCTCATTCAACGTTCATATATGAGAGCCATCAAGCATCAAAGAAACAGTCATCATCTAGGACTGTCATCAAGCAATATAATAGCATGGTAAAACAGATTGAGCAATTATATTTTTCTCATCATTCAAATGAATAATTAAAGAAATATATTAAGATAGAATTGATTGCATTTATCATCTTTGTTTCAACTCTGCCTTTCATTCATGTTTACATTTTAATGAGGCATTGAGCCCCTTTATACTGAAGGGAAAAAGAGCACTCAAAGCAATTTAATTGTTTTTTACAACTCCAAGGTACATACATAGGTCATCTATACATTCAAGAGGGTAGTCAGCATGGTAGCATAACAACATTATTAAATATTGAGACCAAGAGGCATCATTGACACTTCAACCTTATGAGTTTTCATTATTCTTGATTGCCTATAGAAGGGCTAAAAAGGACCATGTTTCATACATATTTAAAATAAGAATATGTAAATCAAGAAACTTCATGTTGCTTATGAATGATTTTATGATTGATAGACTTAACATAGGTAATCTATAGCAGCATTAAAGGATGCAGCCATGATTGAGCAAATGCATATATACAAAGCATGAGTCACTTTTGATGAGTAGCCAAGCCTTCAAGGAACAGATCACATAATGACAACTATGTATTCCAATAGAAAAGGAGAAAAATACAGAGAGTTTGGAACATCAAACCCTTATAGGATTATTATGGAAGCCTTCATAGTCATATAAAATGAATGGTAGTCATGAAATACCAAAGTAGTTCAAATGCAAAATGAAAGGATGTTAGGGTTAGTTTCTATACATCACTGTCTAGATGAATACACTTCAAATTTGGTATGATAAAATAATAAGGTGAGCATCAATAACAATTTTAGGCTTTCACTTTTAATGGAAACAATAGAAAAAGAAAGTCATTTCCTCTTCTTCACCATTCTCAAAGGGGTTTCAAGATAGCGGTATGGCATGAAATTGATCAAATAACCATTGTTGGCATGATGAAGAAGATATCTCATACAAGGACAATGAGTATTCACCACAACTTTTGAAGCTAAAAAAATACAATCTTAAGAACAACATATATACAAAAATGTAAAAAGTGATCCAAATATGCAACACTTGTAGGTGTGTTTCCATGACATTTCATTCATCATATTGCTATAGGAGGTTTTGTTTTGCTTGTATGGGGACAACTATTTTGTTAAGAAGGTTTCAAAAGAGTCAAATACTTCATGAATATCATGACATGAACAATGCACAAAATTTAATCTACAGATCAATGATTAGAGTAGCACAAGTAAATGAAATTGGAAACTTGCACACTTTTTTGTAATGAAGAAGGGGTCATAGTAAGAAGTGATCATAATATGAGCCATGAACAACACTGATAAAACTCGTGGACATGATGAATGAAGCAAAAATACACAAAGCTCCGTAAAATGGAAAGGCTCAAATCGAGCCTATGGTTGTAGAGTGTTGTTCTAGGGTTCATAAAGCTTTGCAAAGAATATCTATAGCATAACAAAGCTAAAATCATGAAGTCGTAGCCGTGATTGAAGAAATACTGAGCTAGACAATAAGTCAATGAATGGTTTTACATGCTGAGTGTCTCATAGACATTTTCACGAAGGAAAAATTACACTATCAAAGAGAAGGAGTCCTACATATAGATCTACAAAGGACCATAAAGACAATGAATGTATTCATAAAGGCCACAACCATTCACAATGTTAAGGATATGCAAATACAAGAATGAGAAAACTCATTTTTCTCGTCAATTTTTGTGAGAATTTCATCTGCATTATACACATAATGAAGACAGATTAAGCAAGTCGCGGCTGTCTATAGACAGAGAACTTTATAAAACCAAAATCAAGACCAAGCTTGTAGTGAATGCATGAAAATAACGGTGATAGAGATCATGGTTTTCATCTTTGTATAGTCATGGTAGTCAAGTAATGCAAAAGATTCATAGATTTTCTGTACAAATGGGGACAACTTACTAGAAACAATTTGAGTTCTTTCTCTTGCATGAAAATCTCAGACACAACACCCTAGCCTCGAAGCTTCCAATTTTCTCCATTCAAAACCTACCATGAGCATGGCCATGTAGAAGCTCATTTTAGAGTATGCAAAATGAACAATGAATTTTAGGGTTCAGTGGATTTTACCCAAAAGCCCTAATTCGAATCATGGGCAATTTTGACTTATGATTTTAATAAATCACTTCATATTATTATTATGATGTGGTATTGATTTATTAAATTCAATCAACCTAATAGCTAGAGGTGGCTCGTGAAGTTTCTTTTGATGGAGTTTCAAGCTCATAAAATAAATTTGCATATTCGAAAGGAGTGTCACTTCATGTTTTATCATGATTTTGACCAAAAATAAATATTGTAATTAAATATTAGATGGTAATATTCTCATTACCTTAATATTTAATATGAAAATGCATGAGTAAGAGACTCAACATATTAAATATTAAAATAATAAAAAATGATTATTTTTTAATATTTAATTAAAGCAACCACCTTTAATCATATTCATGCAAAGAAAAACACAGCTCGAGCACAATTGAAGTCAGTAAGAGTTATCAAAAGTGTTGTGTTTTCTGACTTGGAGTCTTTTTCATGCAAAAGGACAAGATGGAGATAATGATGGAGTTTTCTTTCAGTTTGCCTCAATTCCATATCAGTTTTGAAGATATTTTGATTATGCAATATAGAGATGGAGTTCCAATTCTCATGGGTGGATGGACATAAATGAGGTGATTTTTTGCATGCTTGACTCACTATTTGCAAATTTCTAGTTTATTTTGAGTTGCTTTTCAGTTATATACATTGTGACTACGAGTTTGAGCTCTTCTTTTGGAGATATTTTGTTTTGCTTGGGATTTTCCTTGGAGTTATCATTTGTATATTGAAATTGACTTTCAGTTTCATTTTTATGCACTTTGAAGTGCATTCTCATTTTATATATTGGAAAAAGTTTATCTTTTTCCTCTAGTTCTTGTTATTCAACCTTTGCATTCTGCAAAGTGAATTGTCATGTAACTCAGATTTCAGTTTCAGATTAATACAACAACGTTTTACAGGTTCATTATTTTGTGGTTTGCAAAGGATTCATTTTAATTTTTAGTATTTTTGAGCTTTCCTTCTAGATTTCAGGCATCATTATTGTGAGGAATTTGATCAAAAAATTACTTGTTTTTCACTTCTGAAACCTCTATTTTTTTTGTATTTTTCACATATTTGTATGCAATTTAGTTTAAGTTCACTGGTTATACATTGTGCATGTAATTTATTAATCAATTTAGTCGTGAAATCCTCATTTTCCCTCAATATTGCATTAAATCAAAGCCTTTTTTTAAAGCATTCAGGTGATTGAGCTATCAAATCAGGTTGTGCAAATTAAAGTGCTGAGTGATTATTTGTGAGTTAGGTTGCAATTAGATTTCCAATCAGGTGCATCACCTTTAATTTATAATTTTTTTTGTGCATTTTTTCATACTTCTATTCCTTTTCAGACAAGTTACCGATTATTAATTTAAGAATCATATAGGAATCCGGCCTAGAATCCGGAGGTTCAATCTCATTATAGGTCACCCACAACTTGAGTTTGATCCAATGTTTCAAAAAATTGTTGAATTTAATTATTCAAGCGTTCGGGTGCAATCTAATTGACAATAGTTTTTGGCACGCCTGGTGGACTCTTAAGTGATCTTTAGAGAAGGAATTCAAAGATACAAGCTATTGTTCTGGTATATACAACAACATTTTTAGATTTCAAAGGTACAAATTTATACCTGGAGACTCCGAGCACATCTACTGGTTTCAATAAGTTCAGTGCTAGTATGTTTCAATTACAAGCTTAATAATCTGATTTCCAACATTTATATGAGTAGAAATGATAGATTTTCATGGATATCATGTATACCCACCCACTTAATATGAAAATACTATCAACCAATCACCCTATCATCCATATCAGGCAAGTCATGCTACTGGTTTTATTCCAAACAACCATGCAACAACAACCTATCAACATGCTCATCATGCTTACCTCCAACCCACCCTTGCTCAGCCTTCAAATACTTATTCATATGCCCACAATTAGCTCCTAGAGGTTGATGATATGAAGAATAACATGACTAGCATGAAGGACATATTGTTAGAATTCACAAAGCAGATAGAAGAGATCAGGAGGCAGCAAGAGTACGATCTACAATAAGAAGAGATGGCCTATCAAGCTTATCTCTATGAGTAAGAGTTACTGACACAGAGGAGACAGTTTGAAGAAAAGCTCAAAAGGGAGTTAGCTATACAAGAGGAGCAGATCAAGTCTTTTCTTGCTCAAAAGCATGATATCCAAATAGCTTCTTGCATTTCAAATCAGTTTCAAGAGGAAGAACTTCCAGGGTATGAAATCTCAACTTTTACAACCATTCATCCTGTGCAAGTAGAGAAAATTAATCTAGTACAACCTAGTGTAGTTACAAAGTAGTCCATTGACAAGGACACTTTAATCCTCATGGAGAAGGTCAGAGACGTAAACCCATTGCGTTTAGCTTTGGAAGTTTACCGATTAGAGCAACAAAAGAATGAATAGAAGCAGTAGGAAGTTGTTACTGTTTGCACTGTGTTCCCAACTCAAAATAACAATGGCACATGTGAAGATGATGTTGAATCAAATTCATTGCTGAATCCCTTAGATTTTGATTCATTTGAAAAAAATTTAGATGCTATTTATAAGAGGGCTAAAAGTAGAATGTAGGAATTACCAGTTAAAGATCTTCACTTATAGACAGAGGATGCCCAAGTTTCACTGGAAAAGGCACTACCTGAGGAGGAGGATTGAATTTCTTTATTTAATCAACTACCTGGTTTTATTGAGCAAGTTGAAGAGAGCATGCAGGTTTCTAACTTACCAGTTGATTTGGAATAGTTAGAGGATATTACTGACTTGTTTGATGAACTTGCTCAATTTGTTGGTGAAAATGAGGATCTCACATGCATGATAGCATCTATGCCTGGTATGGAGCAACTAAATGATAAAACTCATCTAAATTTAATGAAAAATTATGAGTTAGATGAGAACATGTTTTCAGATATCATAGAGGCTTTTTGTTCTAACATAGATGATGAGCTAGTATCATATGAAAAAGAAGCATGTGATAAGCCCATTTAGGTCATAGAGGCTATTGGAAAAGTGGTAGAAGATAATGCCTTGTAGCCTATGAACTTATTTGATGAGCTGCCCCACTTTGTTGAGGAGGAGTTGTTTTCTGTCGTGAACGGAGAACATAAAGAACAATAGTTTGAAAACTTGTTTGCAGTAATTCAATAAGGATATCAACTCCTTAGTCAAGAAGATCCAACCATTGAAAACATTAATGGTTTCTTTTCAGAGACTATTATACATGATGCAAAGAAGGTTGACTCCTTTTTCATTACAGAGTTGAAAGAAAGAATAATTGATCCTCCTATAAACAATAATAGACAAATCTTTCAAGAAGATTAGACTATAGCATCCAATGAACAACATACATATTACTTCCAATTAGTGTCTTTTCAAGGAAGGAATGAAGTCTTTAGAGATCAACAATAGGAAAACTTAACTTCATTTAATGTTTTTGAAAAGCAAGAGCAATGGGCTGAGAAAATTGAGCATAAACATGGGGCTGAAGGTTACAAGTTGAGTTTCCTGACAAGGGGATGTCCTATCAAACACCTGACACACTTGGCGGACAATCAAGAGGAGTCACCATTTGAATTTCCTGCTTGGGAGAAGAAGATTGAGCATCAAAAGTCATCAATACAGTTGGCTTACCATATTCAAAATAGTTACATACACCTTTTGTCTAACACAAAAAAGGAGGTGGTTTTCATGATTAAAGAGGTTTCTAATCTATGCACTTAGCATTTATTTTTCCTCCATCATTGTTGGACAATTTGCAAACATAAAGCACATTCTTTTCCATTATGGAAGGGCAACTATTTCTCACAGCTAGTAAACGGTCATGTCTGAGCACTAGAACTATTGGTTAGTGTAGGGTAGGGTAGAATTTCAATTTTTATTTAATAAGTTCCTCATGGCACGTTTCCTTTCAGTTTTGATGTGTTTTATATAAAGTGTAGTTGCTCCACCTGGTTTTCCAAACTCTATCTTCAATAGAGTTACAGTAGTTTTCTTTCAGTTTGTTTGGTTTGAAGCTGAGTTATAGTTTTCTAAGTTGGAACAGAGCAAAAATGGACTCCATGCCCAATGGATAAGCTATATACTGGTCTATTGTATTTAGCAGGCAAACACTCCATAGAGGTCGCCAATTTGTTACCTATTTTTCACTACGAGCTCAAACAAGTAGAGCTGAATCAAATTCTTCATTGATAGGTACAAAAATTTTCAAGTTTTGCTTCTAAAGTATTCATTGTTATTATAAAGATTAGATTACATTTGAATTACAGTTTTATTGTGCAAGTATTTGAAATAGAAAATTGGAAATTTGCATATTAATGTTTTTTATTCATTTTGTAAAAACACTGAAACCTTGCACAAGCCACAAGAGTAACTAAATTTGATTATGATAATCAAATAATGAATACAAAATTGAATGAAAGCTACACTACTAAAGATAACATAAACACAAAGAAGAGAAGCAATTCATCATTGCTTGTGATGATGAATCACTTTTGATTGATGTATTTAGTTGTTGCGTCTCCAAGCTGCAGCCTCAATTTCACCCTCCATGAACTTGCAAAATTGTAAAAAGATGATGTTAGAGATCTACTCTAAGCAATGATGAATTGCATTCTAATTTATGCCTACACTATCAATAGGAATGTAATTTACATTCAATCAGGAATTCACCAGATGATTGAGTTCCAAACGCTGATAATCAAGGAACACGAAATTCAATGGAGGCTTTCAACTTCGATTATTTTTGCTAACTTGTTTGTTTCAATGTGCAGAAACAAGTTCATCATGTTCAAGATAATTTTCATAAGATATGTGGGGAAATATGGGCTCCCAAAAGGGTCGAGCCCAACATATCAAGAAGGTATGAAGGTATTCTCTCATTCAACATTCATATATGAGAGTCATCAAGCATCAAAGAAATAGTCATCATCTAGGACTTTCATCAAGTAGTATAATATCATTGTAAAATAGATTGAGGAATTATCTTTTGCTCATCATTCAAAGGAACAATTAAAGAAATATATTAAGAGAGCATTGATTTTATTTATCATCTTTGTTTTAGCTCTGGCTTTCATTCATGTTTACATTTTAATTAGGCATTGAGCCCCTTTATACTGAAGGGAAAAAGAGAACTCAAAGCAATTTATTTTTTTTTTACAACTCCAAGGTACATACATAGGTCATCCAGAGATTCAAGAGGGCAGTCAGCATGGCAACAAGACAACATTATTACATCTTGAGACCAAAATGCATCATTGACACTTCAACCTTATGATTTTTCATTATTCTTGATTGCCTACAGAAGGGCTAAAAAGGACCATGTTTCATACATATTTAAAATAAGAATATGCAAATCAGGCTACTTAATGTTGCTTATGAATGATTTTATGATTGATAGACTTAACAGAGGTAATGTGTAGCAGCATTAAAGGAGGCAGCCATGAATGAGAAAATGCATACATATAAAGCATGAGTCACTTTTGATGAGTAGCCAAGCCTTCAAGGAATATATTACATAATGAAAACTCTGTATTCCAACAGAAAAGGAGCAAAATATAGAGATTTTGGAACAACAAACCCTTATAGGGTTATTATGGAAGCCTTCATAGTCATATAAAATGAATGGTAGTCATGAAATACCAAATTAGTTCAAATGCAAAATGAAAGGACGTTAGGGCTAGTTTCTATACATCACTGTCTAGATGAATGCAGTTGAAATTCTGTATGATAACATAATGAGGTAAGCATCAAGAACAGTTTCAGGCTTTCACTTTTAATGGAAACAACAAAAAAAGAAAGTCATTTCCTCTTCTTCATCATTCTCAAAGGGGTTTCAAGACAACAGTATGGCATGAAATTGATCAAATAACCATTGTTGGCATGATGGAGAAGATATCTCATACAAGGACAATGAGTATTCACCACAACTTTTGAAGCTATAGAAATGCAATCTGCAGAACAACATAGATACAAAAATGTAAAAATTGATCCAAATATGAAGCACTCATAGGTGTTTTTCCATGACATTTCATTCATCATATTGCTATAAGAGGTTTTGTTTTGCTTGTATGGGGACAACTATTTTGTTAAGAAGGTTTCAAAAGATTCAAATACTCCATGAATATCATGACATGAACAACACACAAAAGTTAATCTACAGATCAATGATAAGAGTAGCACAAGTAAATGAAAATGGAAACTTGCATACTTTTTGTAATGAAGAAGGGATCACAGTAAGAAGTGATCATAATATGAGCCACGACCAACACTGATAAAACCCGTGGGCATGCTGAATGAAGCACAAATACATAAAGCTCCATAAAATGGAAAGGCACGAATCAAGCATATGGTTGTAGAGCCCTGTCCTAGGGTTTATAAAGATTTGCAAAGAATATCTATAGCAAAACAAAGCTCAAATCATGAAGCCGTAGCTATGATTGAAGAAATACTGAGCCAGACAATAAGTCAATGAATGGTTTTACAGGTTGAGTGTCTCATATACATTTTATGAAAGGACAGATTACACTGTCAAAGAGGAGGTTACTTCATCTAGATCTACAGAGGACCATGAAGACAATGAATGTATTCATAAAGGCCGTAGCCATTAACAATGTTAAGGATATGAAAATACAAGAATGAATAAACTCATTTTTCTCTTCAGTTTTTGTGAGAATTTCAACTGAATTATACACTGAATGAAGATAAATTCAACAAGCCATGACTGTCTATAGACAGAGAAGTTTATAAAACCAAAATCAAGACCAAGCTTGTAGTGAATGCACGAAAATAATAGTGATAGAGGTTGCAATTTTCATCTTTGTATAATCACGATAGTCAAGTAATGCAAAAGATTCATAGATTTTTTGAACAAATGGGGACGACTTACCAAAAAAAAATTGAGTTCTTTCTCTTGCATGAAAATATTAGATGCCAGACCTCGGCCTCGAAGCTTCCAATTTTCTCCAGTTGAAACCTACCATTAGCATGGCAGTGTAGAAGTTCATTTTAGAGTATGCAAAATGAACAATGAGTTTTAGGGTTCGATGGATTTTACCCAAAGTCCCTAATTTGAATCATGAGCAATTTTGAATTATGATTTTAATAAGTCACTTCATATTATTATTATGTTGTGGTCTTGATTTATTAAAGTCAATCAACCTAATATCTAGAGGTGGCTTGTGAAGTTTCTTTTGTTGGAGTGTCAAGCTCATAAAATAACTGCATATTCTAATGGAGTTTCATTTCATGTTTTATCATGATTTTGACAAAAAATAAATATTGTAATTAAATATTAGATGTTAATATTCTCATTACCTTAATATTTAATATGAAAATTCATGAGTAAGAGACTCAACATATTAAATATTAAAATAATCAAAAATGATTTTTTTTTAAATATTTAATTAAAGCAACCACCTTTAATCATAGTCATGCAAAGAAAAACACAGCTTGAGCACAACTGAAGTCAGTAAGAGTTATCAAAAGTGTTGCATTTTCTGACTTGGAGTCTTTTTCATGCAAAAGGACAAGATGGAGATAATGATGGAGTTTTCTTTCACTTTGCTTTAGCTCCATATCAGTTTTGAAGATATTTTGATTATGCAATACAAAGATGGAGTTCCAATTCTCATGGGCGGATTGACATAAACAAAGTGACTTTTTGCATGCTTGACTCATTGTTTGCAGATTTCCAATTCAGTTCGAGCTACTTTTCAGTTATATACATTGTGACTACGAGTTTGAGACCAAGTTCACTCATTTTTGCATGAGTTTGAGCTCTTCTTTTGAAGATATTTTATTTTGCTCAGGATTTTCCTTGGAGTTATCATTTGTATACTAAAATTGACTTTCAGTTTCATCTTTATGCACTTTGGAGTGTGTTCTCATTATATATATTGGAAAAATTTATCTTTTTCCTCTAGTTCTTGTTATTCAACCTTTGCATTCTGCAAAGTGAATTGTCATGTAACTCAACTTTTAGTTTCAGATTAATAAAACAACATTTTACAAGTTCATTATTTTGTGGTTTGCAAAGGATTCCTTTTAATTTTTAGTATTTTTGAGTTTGCCTTCTAGATTTCAGGCATCATTATTATGAAGAATTTGATAAAAAAATTAATATGCTTTCAATTCTGAAACCTCTGATTTTTCTATCTCTTTCACATATCTGTATGCAATTTAGTTTAAGTTCACTGGTTATACACTGTGCATGTAATTGATTAATCAATTTAGTCATGAAAACCTCATTTTCCCTCAATATTGCATTAAATCAAAGCCTATGTTTAAAGCATTCAGGTGATTGAGCTATCAAATCAAGTTGTGCAAATTAAAGTGTCGAATGATTATTTGTGAGTTAAGTTGCAATTAGATTTCTAATCAGGTGCATCACCTTTAATTTATAATTTTTTAGTGCATTTTTACATACTTCTATCCCTTTTCCAGCAAGTTACCAATTATTAATTTAAGAATCATATAGGAAGCTGGCCTAGAATCTGAAGGTTCAATCTCATTATAGGGCACCCACAACTTGAGTTTGATGCAATGTTTCAACAAATTGCTGAATTTAATTATTCAACTGTTCGGGTGCAATCTGATTGACAATAGTTTTTGGCACACTAGGTGGTACTCTTAAGTGATCTTCAGAGAAGGAATTCAAAGATAAAAATTGCTATTATGGTATATACAACAACATTTTTACCTTTCAAAGGTATAAATTTATACCTAGTGACTCCGAGCACATCTACTGGTTTCAACAAGTTTAGTGTTGGGATGTTTCAATTAGAAGCTTAATATTCTAATTTCCAGCATTTATATGAGTAGAAATGACATATTTTCATGGATATCATGTATACCCACCCCCTTACTATGAAAATCCTGTCAACCAATCACCCTATCAGCCATATCAGGCCAGTCATGCTGTTGGTTTTATCCCAAACAACCATGCAACAACAACCTATCAACATGCTCAACATGCATACCTCCTACCTACCCTTGCATAACCTTCAAATCAATATTCATATGTCCACAATCAGCTTCTAGAGGTTGATGATATGAAGAATAACATGACTAGCATGAAGGACATATTGTTAGAATTCACAAAGCAGATAGAAGAGATTAGGAGGCAACAAGAGTACAATCAACAACAAGAAGAGATGGCCTATCAGGCCTATCTCTATGAGAAAGATTTACTGACGTAGAGGAGACAGTTTGATGAAAATCTTAGAAGGGAGTTAGCTATACAGGAGGAGCAGACCAAGTCTTTTCTTGCTCAAAAGCATGATATCCAAATAGCTTCTTGCATTTTAAATCAATTTCAAGAGGAAGAAATTCCAAGGTATGAAATCTCAACTTTTACAACCATTCATCCTATGCAAGTAGAGAAAATTAATCTAGTACAACCGAGTGTATTTACAAAGCAGTCCATTGATAAGGAAACTTTACTCCTCATGGAGAAGGTTAGACACGTAAACCCATTACGTTTAGCTCTGGAAGTTTACCAATTAGAGCAGCAAAAGAATGAACAGAAGGAGCAGGAAGTTGTTGTTTGCACTATGTTCCTAGCTCAAAATAACAATGGCACATGTGAAGATGATGTTGAATAAAATTCATTGCTGAACCCCTTAGATTTTGATTCATTTGAATTTTTTTTTGATGTTGTTTATAAGAGGGCTAAAAGTATAATGCAAGAATTAATAGTTAAAGTTATTCACTTATAGATAGAGGATTCCCAAGTTTCACTGGAAAAGGCACAACCTGAGGAGGAGGATTGAATTTCTTTATTTAATAAACTGCCTGGTTTTATTTAGCAAGCTGAAGAGAGCATGCAGGTACCTGACTTACCAGTTGATTTGGAACAGTCAAAGGATATTACTGACTTGTTTGATGAACTTGCTCAATTTGTTGGTGAAAATGAGGATCTCACATGCATGATAACATCTATGCCTAGTATGGAGCAACTAAATGATAAACTCATCTGAATTTAATGAAAAATTATGAGTTAGATGAGAACATGTTTTCAGATATCATAGAGGCTTTTTGTTCTAACATAGATGATGAGCTAGTATCATTTGAAAGAGAAGCATGTGATCAGCCCATTCAGGTCATAGAGGCTATTGGAAAAGTTGTAGAAGATAATGCCTTGCAACCTATGAACTTATTTGATGAGTTGCTCCACTTTGTTGAGGAGGAGTTGTTTTCTATCGTGAACGAAGAACATAAAGAACAACAATTTGAAGACTTGTTTTCAGTAATTCAATAAGGATATCAACTCCTTAGTCAAGAAGATCCAACCATTGAAAACATTAATGGTTTCTTTTCAGAGACTATTATACATGATGCAAAGAAGCAAGACTCCCTTTTCATTGGAGAGCTAAAAGAAAGAACAACTAATCCTCCTATAAACAATAATAGACAAATCTTTCAAGAAGATCAGGCTATAGCAGCCAATGAACAACCTGCATATTACTTCCAATTAGCATCTTTTCAAGGAAGGAATGAAGTCTTTAGAGATCAATAAAAATACAACTTAACTTCATTTAATGTTTTTAAAAAGCAAAAGCAATGGGCTGAGAAAATTGAGCATAAACATGGGGCTGAAGGTTACAAGTTGAGTGTCCTGACAAGGGGATGTCCTATCAGACACCTGATACACTTGGCGGACAATCAAGAGGAGTTACCATTTGAATTACCTGCTTGGGAGAAAGATTGAGCATCAAAAGTCATCAATGCAAGTGGCTTACCATATTCAACATAGTTACATACACCTTTTGTCTAACACAGAAAAGGAGGTGGTTTTCATGATTAAAGAGGTTTCTAATCTATGCACTCAACATTTATTTTTCCTCCATCATTGTTAGACAATTTGCAAACATAAAGCACATTCTTTGACATTACGGAAGGGAAGCTATTTCTAATAGCTGGTAAATGGTCATGTCTGAGCACTAGCATTGTTGGTTAGTGTAGGGTAGGGTAGAATTTTAGTTTTTCTTTAATAAGTTCCTCATGGCACGTTTCATTTTAGTTTTGCTGTGTTTTCTATAAAGTGTAGTTTTTGCACCTGGTTTTCCAAACTCTGTCTTCAATAGAGTTGCAGTAGTTTTCTTTCAATTTGTTTGGTTTGAAGCCGAGTTATAGTTTTCTAAGTCAGAATAGAGCAAAAATGGACTCCATGCCCAATGGATAAGCTATATATTGGTCTATTGTATTTATCAGGAAAACACTCCACAAAGGTCACCAATTTGTTACCTATTTTTCACTACAAGCTCAAACATGTAGAGCTGAATCAAATTCATCATTGATAGGTACAAAAAATTTCAAGTTTTGCTGCTAAAGTATTCATTGTTCATTATAAAGATCAGATTACATTTGAATTACAATTTTATTGTGCAATTATTTGAAATAGAAAATTGGAAATTTGCATAATAATGCTTTTTATTCATTTTGTAAAAACACTGAAACCTAGCACAAGCCACAAGAGTAACTGAATTTGATTATGATAATCTAATAATGAACACAAAATTCAATGAAAGATACACTTCTGAAGATAACATAAACACAAAGAAGAGAAGCAATTCATCATTTCCTGTGATGATGAATCACCTTCGCTTGATGTCTTTAGTTGTCGCGTCTCCAAGCTGCAGCCTCGATTTCATGCTCCATGAACCTGCAAAATTGTAAAAAGATGATGTTAGAGATCTGCTCTAAGTAATGATGAATTACATTCTACTTTATCCCTATGCTATCAATTGGAATGTAATTTACATCAATTAGGCATTCACCAGATGATTGAGTTACAAACGCTAATAATCAAGTAACACAAAATTCATTGGAGGCTTTTAGGTTCGATTATTTTTGCTAACTTGTTTGTTTCAATGTGTAGGAACAGGTTCATCATGTTCGTGATCATTTTCATCATATATGTGGGGAAAAATGGGCTCCCACAAGGGTCGAGCCTGACATATCAAGAAGGTATGAATATATTCTCTCATTCAACATTCATATATTAGAGTCATCAAGCAATAATAGCATGGTAAAATAGATTGAGCAATTATCTTTTGCTCATCATTCAAAGGAACAATTAAAGAAATATATTAAGAGAGCATTGATTTTATTTATCATCTTTGTTTTAGCTCTTCCTTTCATTTATGTTTACATTTTAATGAGGCATTGAGCCCCTTTATACTGAAGGGAAAAAGAGCACTCAAAGCAATTTAATTATTTTTTACAACTCCAAGGTACTTACATAGGTCATCCAAAGATTCAGGAGGGTAGTCAGCATGGTAGCAGGACAACATTATTACATCTTGAGACCAAGAGGCATCATTGACACTTCAACCTTATGAGTTTTCCTTATTCTTGATTGCCTACATAAGGGCTAAAAAGGACCATGTTTCATACATATTTAAAATAAGAATATGCAAATCAGGAAACTTTATGTTGCTTATGAATGATTTTATGATTGATAGACTTAACAGAGGTAATGTGTAGCAGCATTAAAGGAGGCAGCCATGAATGAGAAAATGCATAAATACAAAGCATGAGTCACTTTTGATGAGTAGCCAAGCCTTCAAGGAATAGATCACATAATGAAAACTATGTATTCCAACAGAAAAGGAGAAAAATATAGAGAGTTTGGAACAACAAACCCTTATAGGGTTATTATGGAAGCCTTCATAGTCATATAAAATGAATGGTAGTCATGAAATACCAAAGTAGTTCAAATGCAAAATGAAAGGATGTTAGGGCTAGTTTCTATACATCACTGTCTAGATGAATGCAGTTGAAATTCTGTATGATAACATAATGAGGTGAGCATCAAGAACAGTTTCAGGCTTTCACTTTTAATGGAAACAACAGAAAAAGAAAGTCATTTCCTCTTCTTCACTGTTCTCAAAGGGGTTTCAAGACAACAGTATGGCATAAAATTAATCAAATAACCATTGTTGGCATGATGAAGAAGATATCTCATACAAGGACAATGAGTATTCACCACAACTTTTGAAGCTACAAAAATACAATCTTCAAAACAGAATACAATCTTCAGAACAACAAAGATACAAAAATGTAAAAAGTGATCCAAATATGCAGCACTTGTAGTTGTTTTTCCATGACATTTCATTCATCATATTGCTATAGGAGGTTTTGTTTTGCTTGTATGGGGACAACTATTTTGTTAAGAAAGTTTCAAAAGAGTCAAATACTCCATGAATATCATGACATGATCAATGCACAAAAGTTAATCTACAGATCAATGATAAGAGAAGCATAAGTAAATGAAATTGGAAACTTGCATACTTTTTGTAATGAAGAAGGGATCATAGTAAGAAGTGATCATAATATGAGCCACGAACAACACTGATAAAACCCGTGGGTGTGCTGAATGAAGCACAAATACAAAAAGCTCCCTAAAATGGAAAGGCTCGAATCGAGCCTATGGCTATAGAGCCCTGTCCTAGGGTTTATAAAGCTTTGCAAAGAATATATATAGCAAAAGAAAGCTCAAATCATGAAGTCATAGCCATGATTGAAGAAATACTGAGCCAGACAATAAGTCAATGAATGGTTTTACATGCTGAGTGTCTCATAGACATTTTAGCTAAGGACATATTACACTGTCAAAGAGAAGGAGTACTTCATCTAGATCTACAAAGGACCCTAAAGACAATGAATGTATTCATAAAGGCCGCAACCATTCACAATGTTAAAGATATGCAAGTACAAGAATGAAGAAACTCATTTTTCTCTTCAGTTTTTGTGAGAATTTCATTTGCATTATACACAGAATGAAGATAGATTCAGCAAGCCACGACTGTCTACAGATAAAGAAATTTATAAAGCCAAAATCAAGACCAAGCTTGTAGTGAATGCATGAAAATAACAATTATAGAGGTCACGGTTTTCATCTTTGTATAATCACGACAGTCAAGTAATGCAAAAGATTCATAGATTTTCTGCACAAAGGGGGATGACTTACCAGAAACAATTTGATTTCTTTCTCTTGCATGAAAATCTCAGATGCAACACCCCGACCTCGAAGCTTCCAACTTTCTCTAGTAGAAACCTACCATGAGCATGGCCACGCAGAAGTTCAGTTCAGAATATGCAAAATGAACAATGAGTTTTAGCGTTGGATGGATTTTACCCAAAAGCCCTAATTTGAATCATGGGCAATTTTGACTTATGATTTTAATAAATCACTTCATATTATTATTATGATGTGGTCTTGATTTATTAAATTCAATCAACCTAATATCTAGAGGTGGCTTTTGAAGTTTCTTTTGTTGGAGTGTCAAGCTCATAAAATAACTTTGCATATTCGAATGGAGTGTCACTTCATGTTTTATCATGATTTTGACCAAAAATAAATATTGTAATTAAATATTAGATGGTAATATTCTCATTACCTTAATATTTAATATGAAAATTCATGAGTAAGAGATTCAACATATTAAATATTAAAATAATCAGAAATGATTTTTTTTTAATATTTAATTAAAGCAACCACCTTTAATCATAGTCATGCAAAGAAAAACACAACTTGAGCACAACTGAAGTCAATAAGAGTTATCAAAAGTGTTGTGTTTTCTGACTTGGAGTCTTTTTCATGCAAAAGGACAAGATGGAGATAATGATGGAGTTTTCTTTCACTTTACTTTAGCTCCATATCAGTTTTGAAGATATTTTGATTATGCAATACAGAGATGGAGTTCCAATTCTCATGGGCCGATTGACATAAACAAGGTGACTTTTTGCATGCTTGACTCACTATTTGCAGATTTCCAATTCAGTTCGAGCTACTTTTTAGTTATATACATTGTGACTATGAGTTTGAGACCAAGTTCACTAGTTTTTGCATGAGTTTGAGCTCTTCTTTTGGAGATATTTTGTTTTGCTCAGGATTTTCCTTGGAGTTATCATTTGTATACTAAAATTGACTTTCAGTTTCATTTTCATGCACTTTGGAGTGTGTTCTCATTGTATATATTAGAAATTTTTTATCTTTTTCCTCTAGTTTTTGTTATTCAGCCTTTGCATTCTGAAAAGTGAATTGTCATGTAACTTAGCTTTCAGTTTTAGATTAATACAACAAAATTTTACAGGTTCATTAGTTTGTGGTTTGCAAAGTATTCCTTTTAATTTTTAGTATTTTTGAGTTTTCCTTCTAGATTTCAGACATCATTATTGTGAGGAATTTGATAAAAAAATTACTATGTTTTCAATTTTGAAACCTCTGATTTTTCTGTCTTTTTCACATATTTGTATGAAATTTTGTTTAAGTTCACTGGTTATACACTGTGCATGTAATTGATTAATCAATTTAGTCGTGAAAACCTCGTTTTCCCTCAATATTGCATTATATCAAAGCCTCTGTTTAAAGCATTTAGGTGATTGAGCTATTAACTTAGGTTGTGCAAATTAAAGTGTCGAGTGATTATTTGTGAGTTAGGTTGCAATTAGATTTCCAATCAGGTGCATCACCTCTAATTTACAATTGTTTTTTGCATTTTTTCATACTTCTATCCCTTCTCCAACAAGTTACCAGTTATTAATTTAAGAATCATATAGGAAGCCTACCTAGAATCCGAAGGTTCGATCTCATTATAGCTCACCCACAACCTGAGTTTGATCCAATGTTTCAAAAAATTACTGAATTTAATTATTCAAGCATTCGGGTGCAATCTAATTGACAACAAGTATGTATTCCTTATTATAAGCTTCCAAAAAAGTATAATTTTAATAATTATATTTATTTTTTATTTCTTGTGAATGTAGGTTTTTCGCCGAAAATAAGCTCTTTTTTTTGCACATGTGGAAAAATAGCAGATTATAAAAAAAATGAAAAATATGAGTGCACTAGATATTGAAGTCCTCGATCCAACAAAAAAGAAAAATTGAATTTTGATAGATACAAAAAAAATTATGCGTTATATGATCGCACTATGGCTGAATTGTAATTGGTTTGACTTATAAACTTGATTAAAGAAAAAACATTCAATAAAAAGCTATCTAACCAAGTGGAAGCACTAGACATCAGAGTTACAAATCTAAATTTGAAAGAATTAGAATTTTATCCCTCATGGAAAAAAAGTTTTGCATTATACGGCGAGTGTCACTTTTTAAAAATGTTGTTTTATGAAAAAAAAACTAGTTTTCGAGGGAGATGGAAAAAGAAGTGCAATATAATTCCAAAAAGTTTGAAAAAAATATATCTAGAATCTACAAATTTTTTTTAATGAAACTCTAGTTTGCATCATCTTCAAATTCCTCATGTTTTAGCTGCTATAGGTGCCCGAAAGTGAAGATTTAGTTAAAAAAATTTATTTCAGTGTCTAGTTTGGCTAAAAATTGTAAACCACTATTGTGGGATCACCCTTCTCCGATTTTTTTGATGGTTCACTTTGTTGAGTTCCAAGTATTTCTTGGTCATCTTTCTACTCGGTGGGTTAGAGGTTTTGAAACTTTAGAGTTCGGTTCTAAGGTTCACTTTGTTGAAGCAAGAATGGAAAAGAGATAAAGAAAACTTATTATTATAACTAATAAAACTATGAAGAAATGATCACTCGCATTTTCTACTTGGTGGGTCAGAGGTTTCAAAAAAATTGAAACTTCAGAGTTTGGTTCTAAGGTTCACTTTGTTGAAGCAAGAATTGAAAAGAGATAAAGAAAACATATTATTATAACAAATAACACTATGAAGAAATGATTGCTCACCTTTTAAGTCTACGTTTTGGGCTTCACAGTTCACTGACTTCCAGTTCTGAATGGAGAAGTAGAACCTCAAAACTGAAAAAAATGTGTAAGAATAAATGACACTTTTGATTGTATTTATATCAATCCATGATTCCATATTTGGCAAATTCTGTGGGATTTTTAAATGGTATATTAAATATTTGGCGAATCCCGCTTGCTTATACAATGATACATTGTAATTTTCAAGGTGAAATGTGTCCTCAAATGTAATTATTTGTTAATGTTATTGGTGAAATAGGTCCTCATGAGCAACTATTTATCAATTTTAATTGGCGAAATGGGTCTTCACAAGCAACTATTTGTAAATTTTAGTTGGTGAAATGGGTCTTGATACAATGTTGTTTTAATAGTATTGGAAAATATGTACGTGTTTTATTAAATGATTTCAGGATTCCAGGTGAAAATATTAGTCGGTCCAATTGAAATGCGTAGTTTGACAATGATTTTTTTTTTGCTTAAATATGCCTCATAAAAAAACTCATTGGTGAATGGACATGCATTGGACCTATACTTTGTAAAATCTGGGCGATTTGGACACCTTGTTGGGAGTGAGAATTCACCAATTTTCACTTGGCTGATTCCTAGAATTTTCCAATTGGTGAAGATTCACCACTAAAGTTTTCCTTGGTGAGAACTTGCATCAACAATTCTTGGCAGTCAAGAAGACCTCTCAATTTTATATGACCTCTTACTTGGTGTATCTCTTGGCCGAGCCATTTCCCTACAGAGGTTTATTTGTTGCATAGAGCCCTACTCTAGGAAGGGAATTGAAAGTATATGATAGGCACCTGCAACTACAATATTGGAATTTCAAGAAATATTAATACAAAGTGAATGATGCCTTCATTGGGAATATTATTGGACTCCTTGGAGGGGACTTCGAGAGGAGAGTCACACATAGTTCCTGTGCGTTCATTCCTAGGTTTGGGTTTCTATTTATATAGTTCCTAAAATTTACTTACATCAAAATAGAGGGCTTCTCTAAAAGGCCATACAAGCTACCTTGATACCCAAATGACTGACTGATTTTGCTGGAAGTTTCTAGGAAGTTGTAGAATGCACACACTCTCGTTAGTGGAAAGCGTCGGGCAGGGATACCATATCCCCTCACATTTGGGAAAGGAATGTATGCCCTCGCAACTGCCCAATACGTGAAATATTCATAAAAGGAAATCGTGGAATATAATCTAGATCTCCACATGGCCAAACCAAGAATGGACCCCTACAAAAAATTAAAGAATTTTATCGAAAGAGAATACACCCACTTGCACCACATCAAATATTTTTGGAATAATGTCCAAGGTGACAAGGAGGTACGCATGAGGCATTATATGCATATGACTGCTTACTTTTTTAAGACAGTCAATCTGTTCCTAGTGCCGGATCAGATTGTAGAAGATGAAAACACCATTGTGGATCTGAGATATGATGTTGTCACCAACATGCCATTTCCCTTGATAGACTAGAATGAAGAAGAGTTCAATGACCTCGACATTGTGACAAAACTAGTGGAGCATAGAACAAGACAATGGATTGATACTCAGATCGCTTAGTTGAAGCTCCATGGGGCCACTTTGGCATATAGTTAGCTTCAAGATGAGCTCAAGAGTGAAATGGATAGTGGAGCTTCTACTACCCCAACTGAAGAAGCCCCGAAATATCCTCCCGCCACTAGATCAAGGAAAAGAAAAGTAGTGTTAGAATGCCAACCTAAGCATAAGGTTTATATACGACAGGCCTCAAAAGGTGAGAAGGAAAAGAAATTAGGTAGATTCTCTGAGATTCCTACAATCCAAGAGAACCCACTACATGAAGGAGAGGAAGATCTTGAGAAACCAAAGTCACCACATGCCGCCTCTTCTCTTTCCATCACCACCATGGTCACTGCTAATAATCCTCCTCCCATATTCTAGGCATTTCCCACTTCCTCTCCACCTATAGTAGACATCTCAGTTCACCTTGCATCCACCTTGCCAACCGCTCCAACCACGATGCGAGATGCATCTTCTGTTACAAGTACAACCTCCCCACTATCATCTTCCTCGATGCCCCCCTCAACTATAGTCCCTTCAACAACCACAACTACAGTGCCTACTCTCACCCTACCATAAGCTTTTTCAAGACATATGCAAAGCATACCCAATGAGCTCTCCAGGGGGTTGATGAATCCTATTGTCTAGGCTGCCATGGCTCAAGTTGTTGTTGGCCTTCCTACCCCTCCTTTGATAGAACCACCAAAGATGGAAGTGACCATGCAAATATTAGAAGAAATGGAAAGAGGACATAGGGAGGTTACTAAAGGGATAGATGAGGAAATCAAGGACCCCTTTAATGAGGACTATCATGAGCACCCGAAGCATCAGAATGCGACTATAGATGAGGTGGCCTATGAGGAAGACGGGTCACAGTCCTCGAAAGATGTTGAAGACCTTAGTGCCAAGTATATAGTAGAATCCTTTGATCAAGAGCTTGAGGAGGAGTTGTCCCAACAACTCAAGGATGTTGGGGAAGAGGTTGAGAAGCATCCCTCTGGAGGAAAGGAGGAAACCAATGAGGACATGGAAATATCTACAGAGCCTCCAGTAGATGGACGAGACAAGGGCCCTACTGGAGAGGAAGAAATAACTCTCAAGAAGGAGGGAAAGAAAGAAGTTGAAATTGAAGAAGAGAATTAGCTTGAGGAAGAGACTAAAACAAAAAAGAGCCCTGAGCTAGAACACCATGCAAAGCTCGAGCATGAAGAGGAAAGGGTACCTAAAAGGGAGGACAACCCTAAAGAAAACGTAGCTGCTACCGGGCTAGACGAGGAAAAGGCCATATTAATTCAAGACTCGGATGAAGAGGAAGAAGATAAAATAGAACAAGAATCCTTAGATCATGAGGAAAAGGAGATCCAACACATTCAAAGAGAAGAAGGTGATCATGAATCACCAAAGGAGGGATCGCAACTTTCTGATTGGTTGGAAAAGCAGCTAGAAAAGAAGACCACTATTATCATGGATCCTAAGGAAAGAATGGAGGCTATTTTAGCATGAGCCCAAATAGGAACAAAGAAGGAAAAGAAGCCAAGAGTCTGATCCTACATCACAATGGATGTATCTGGATCAAGGATAATGCAAATTGCCACCCCAATAATAGATAAAGGAGAAGAGGTCAACTATAATATCTCTACCATTGACTTGGGTACCGCTACAAGAGAACAAAAGATTGATCAACTCTAGGGATCGGTTGCCATGATTGTCCATCAAATAAGCAAGGATCAATCCTCTAAGGAGGAGTTGAAGGAATAAGTGGCAGACCTCACTGCCTACATTCAATAGTGGTCATCCACTGAGGAGGCACCAATGACTTCATTGGCCCCACCCCTGCTTCTCTCCAAATATCACATAAGAAACTTAGAAAAGAGAAAGAACTGAACCAAGGCTACTAAAGAGTGGTTCTAGCGAGTGCTCTACAATGGTGATATGGGTATTGGCCATTTTGTTTGAACAACCTAAAAGTTCTGAGAAGTGCAAAAGCAACTCAAGGGCAAGAAAATAATTTGTAATAACTTCCTTGAATTATATAAGATTACATATCGTAAGCTCGAGGCCATCCTCAAGATGCCTGAGAGGACCTAGGAGAAGGAGCTGGCGCTAGTAAAGGATGACCATTGGCTAGTAGAGACATAGAATATGGGCCTAGATCATAGAAGAGGTATCCTAGAAAGAGTAATCCATGAGGTAGAACTTGACCTTGAATGGGTCAAGGAACACAGGACAAACAATGAGGAATACCTGAAGCTTATGACAGATTACAACATGCCTACTGTCATGCTAGATCTAGAAAAGATCAGGTCATATTTCCACAAGAAAATGGAGAATGGGGCTACAGATTCATTAACATTGAACTTTATGGATTTTTTTGCCTCAACCTTTGCTCAGTCAGAGCAGGTGATGAAGAACACGAAAGAATTGGGAACTAATCACAGGAAGATCCAAGAACTAAGCTTCCAAGTGCTTCAATCATACATCATGGAGTGGGATGAACTCTAGGAACTGATGGGAAAATTTGTGGAATATGCCACTATCTAGAAGAATTAGGGAAAGCCTATCATTGATGATAGTTTCCTCACAGTGTAGCTACAACCAAAAGGGAAAATCACTACAAGACAAAAGTGCTATAGTGTTAGGTCACTAGAGGACAAAATAGGGAAAATGACAAGGGATTTATTTTAAATTGCTATATATTAGGGATAGGTGAAACCCTAATTTGTAATGAATCTTAGCCACACAATGAGATTAAATCTTGGCCATTACTTTTGCTTTTGGAAAACTATAAATAGGGGGTCTCCTCTCATTTTCAAAGAGAGAGTTGAGTTCTTGTAATGACATGCTACTGAAATTTTAATAGAAATTCATTGCTTTTGGTGGATTCTTGAGTTTCTCTCATATTTCATGATTCATCTCCTCATAGTTGATAGATTTGAGTGGATTCAATTTTTTGTTTTGTGTATTTTTTATGCTTTTAATAGTTTAGTGAATGTTGTTCATTGATGCTAAAGAATACTATTGTGTTGATGCCCTTACTTGTTCATGCTTTTTGTTGTTTGTTGATGATAAACAATAGTGTAAAGCTAGTCTGAACATAAATTCATTGCTGCACTTAAAGTTTATCTTTTTATTCATGCTACATGGTGAATGAGCAACTAAAAATTTGCATACCTTAGAAGATAGCACTAGTTTCATGACACTATTAGCTGATTTGGTTAAGTGGAACTTAGTTTCAAGAAGGTTGTCCACTATAGCATCCTCCATTATCACTATTCATTGGTAGTTTTAATTCTTAGAAATCTTACCTTTCCCTCCCATTTTGACCTTTCTTTTAATTAGAAGATAGAAACCAAGTTCTAGCATCATCATAAAATCAAATATGATGTCAAAGATGGAGTTTTAGACTTCTGTCCTGAACTTGCAACAACAGAACATCATATCAAAATTTCACAAACTCTATTTAAGGATCCAATTTCCCTCTAACTTAACATATGTAAGGCTGCCTTGTGATTACCAACAAATCATATGAACCAATTGAGATATTCCAAGCAAGTTCTGACTTGACATCTAAGAGACCTTGGGATAGTTTTCTGCAACTTGTTTGTAGGAGATTGTCTTTCAAGATAGGTAATGCACTTATGCATTACCTATGTTGAGAAGGTGTAAAAATACCCATCCACAAGGTGTCAGAACTTCTCGAGTCCCTTAACAATTGAAAATGCTTTCCTTTTGATGAAGTTATAGTTTGTCTCATAATATTTTAAGGTCTGGGAGTGAAATGCTATCAGATGTTCTCCCTTTCCTTCATCATCCTTTTGGGTCAAAATAGTAGCAATGTTGGATTTTCATTGAATACATACATTATGAAGTCCTTTGATAAGTCTGGATTCACCAACACAGGAGTTGAAGAAATAGAGTCCTTAACCTTTTCAAAGGATTCTCTAGCTTCCTTTGTCCATTTGAACAATTGATCCTTTTTTAGCATTAGGGTGATAGGTCTAATTATTCCTACAAACTCATAAATGAATTTTCTCACAAAATTTATGTTCCTCAAGAAAGACTGAACTCCCTTCCTATTGACTGGTAAGGGGATCTCCTTGATTTCCTTCACTTGTTCCAAATCTATTACAATTCCCTCTTTGGACACTGCATGTCCCAATAGTTTTCCTTGCGGCACTTTGAAACACATTTTTTCAGGTTTAGGGATATCCCAAACTCCTAGAATTTTTCAAAAACCATTTCAAGGTGATCAAAGTGATCATCCTTATGCTTGGAGAATATTGTAAGATCATCTAGGTAGATTAAGATGATTTTATTAATCAATTCCCTAAAAGAAATATCCATTGTCCACTGCAAGGTAGCTCTCGTATTTAAGAGGCTGAAAGGAATTTTTGTATATGAAAACATTCCCCACTTGGTAGTGAATGTTGTTTTGTGTCAGTCCTCCTCTTTTACTCGGATTTGGTTGTAACTAGAGAAACTATCTAGTAGAGAAAACATCTCTAATCTTGCCACTATTTGCAAGATAGACTCCATGAAGGGAAAGGGGTAGTGGTCCTTTAGGGATGCTTTGTTCAAGTTCCAGATGTCAACACATAGGTAGATGTATCTATTCTACTTTCAGTCTAAGAGCAGGTTAGATACCCATGTACTGTGCTTGATCGAGAAGACAATGCGAGACTAGATTAGCTTTGTTAGATTTTGAGCCACTAGTGCCTCAATCTTTGGATTTACTGGCCTCTGCTTCTAGCAAATAGGTTTTTCACCTCCCGTTAGTTCTATAGTATGCCAGATGATTTTGGCATCGTATCCCTTGAGGTCATCATACAACCAAGCCACTACTCCATATTTCTCACAAAAATGGATGAGTCTTTCTTTATCATGTTGTGGGACATCTTTTTTGACTTTAAGCTTCCTTCCATCTCTGACCTGAAGGTCTGCATAGTCACTTTTGTCTGCTACAAACTTCCTTTTGTCATTTCTTGCATCATCACAATCAAATAGGTTTTCGAGAGTGACCAATCCTTTTGGAAGCTTATTGGACCTTAGCTAAATAATTTGTCCTTCATAGGCCTCAACAATCTTTGGTTGGAGTTTCTTAGCAAACTCTCCCAATTATTGGATGAATGAGGTGATGTGTTCATCACTTTCAAACTCTTGCCAAATTTGATCATTATCTAGAATTTTTAGTCAAAAAATCACTCACACAGAGTGTGTGTTATGAATTAAGTCAGAATCAAGATCAAATTGAGGTCTTATTGCTACCATGTAGTCCACATATGTATTTTTCTCTCTGGGAACTATCTGGATATTGAAGGCTTCAAAGCTTTCAATTAGGTACCAGGATCTATGTCTATAGGATCTCATGCAAATAATCTTGGCTGCATAGATCCCTTAGACTTGATTGACCACTAGCTCAGAGTCTATGAACACCATTATTTGCTTAATTCCCATCCACTCTAGAAGGCTTAGACCTTGCACTAGGCCTTCATATTCAGATTCATCATTTGAACAAGTGAAATGGAAGTGGAAATAACTAAGTATCTTTCCATTGGATGGGGATGTCAGACATATCCTAGATCCTATGCCAAATTTTCATCTTACTCCATCAAAATGAAGCATCCATATCTCTGAGACTTGACAACTCTCTCAGATTCCTTTATGACCTTCAGAATCACTTGATCTTCATCATAGATGACATAGGTCCGCAATTCAGTGGCATGATAATTTCTGAAAGGATCAGTGTCTATATATTCTCTCAAGAGGACCTCTTCTAAATTAGTCTGGTCTCCAGTCACTTTTTCATCCTCTAGTAGCTTAGTAGAATACATTTCCTCTTTGGTGATAGAGGTATGAGCAGCCTCAAAGTTGATCATGGCTTCATCTACCACATGTTTTGAATGTAGAGGTTGAGATATTAGTTTCATTTTAGCTCCATGCTTGGTCTTGAGGATCAAGTGTGACCAATCTAAGGAAAGATATCCAACTATTTTGGAAGTAAATTCCTAGGATAAGCAAAGATCAAACATGGGGGGAACGTCTATGATCATAGTATCTTGTGGAACTGTGATACTCAGGAAGAAGAATAGATTCAAGGGGAGGTCCTTAATAGCACCTATGGTTTCAACCTTGTTCCCATAAAGCTGCATAACCCCCATTCTTAAAAGTTCATAGCTAAGTCCTAAGGCTTCATCTATTTGTTTGGGCATGACTATAGTGCTAGCACCAGAGTCAGTCATGGAATTATGTAATAATTTTTAACCCACAATAAGAGTTAGGAAAAAGGGCTTTGGTTTCAGCTTATCTCTAACTTCACTAGAGGCTTCCTTTGTACCATTTGTGAGAACTTCGGCAAGAGGTGATGGATCAATGAACCTTCCCTTGAGTGATTTTTCTGTTGGTTCAATGGCCACATCTTCCCGGAGGGCCTTCTATAGTAATGAATTATGCTCTGGACTAGCTTAGATATCCCAAAGGGACACATTAGCAAAGGATTTTTTCAATTATTCCACCACATTAAATGGCAGCTGATTCAAAGGCTTATGTTCCTTAGCCCTGGTTATAACAATTTTCCTTCGTGGCTAAAATTGTTGTGCAACTACAGAGGTACTAGAAGTCTGGTCGGAGGAACTTTTGAGCTGCGGGATGACTAGTTCACTTGTGAATCTCATCTTAGAGTGATTGTTGTAATCGAACTACACTTGTAGGGCTTTTGATATGGATGTATCATTTGTGAACACCACCTCTTCTTCCTCCATCCATTAGAAGAGTACATGGTCAAGAGCTATATCCATTTCTTGCTCTAGGGACATCCCTTGCATTTGTACAGTGAGTACTATGTTTTCCATTTACGGAGAGGCATATACATAACTTCCAGGTTATGATGTCACACTCTGATTGTGTTGTTCCACCACCTTTTGTTATAGGTTTCTGTGCAGGTAGTTTCACGGTATATGTGTGTCGCCACATGGGAAGCACAAGGGATTGATGTCATTAGCAAGATTGTTTTACCTCACTGTCAGCTCTCTACTCAAGCTTGGGTGAGCATTCTATAGTGGAGTAGGAACTGACACCATCTAATTAGTTGTTTGAGTCTGTAGATTCATGTGCAAGCTTCTTGGGAACTAATTTTGTTGGTAGTAAGATCTCCTGCCTTGATAATTTTGGTAGGTTGGCTTCGGAGGTGTGGACTAGTTTCGCTTGATGGTAGTTATTTTATTTGAGATGGTCTGCAACATCTCTTTGAAATCACTCATTTCATATTTTGAAGAGCTAGACATGGAAGCAACATTTTGTGGCACACTCGAATATGTATACATTGATTGGGAAGGAGCGGGTGCACTGGTAGATGCTATTTCTTGGGTGAGAACTAAGATCTCAAGAAATATAGGAATAGCCGACCAAGGTGACAACTTCCTAACATCTATTACATGGTTCTCTGCTTTGACAATAATGATGTATGTATTCAATAGATTAGTTTCACCAAGAGACTGGATCATCATCGAGATGTCAACATTGATGGATTTCAAGTAGAACATGAATGCCAACTCGATTGGAAGGAAGATAGCTTGGATCCTCTTCCAAGTTATGTGGAACTAGGCATTGAAGTCATTCATGGCTTCAGGTGGAACCTGCTTTATGGTCTCTAGCTGATGATATAGCAAAGAATGATCTCCATTACTTGAAAATATTTCGTAGAAAGGATCTCCAAGTTGATCCCAGGTACTAATAGTGTTAGGTTGTAGAGTGTGCTACTAATCTAGTGCCTTATCCTTGAAAGAGGTTGCGAGCAACCTTAGCGCTACATTTTGGTCTGTGACTCTATGAACCAAACACATGTCCACCACATCTTGCAGGTGTTCGAATGGGGTTTTTGAGCCTTCCCCAGTGAATTTTGGTACAACTTTTAAAGTAGAGGTCGGGATAGGGGCCTAGATGGTGGGTGCTACTGGTGCTATAAGGGGGCTTCCGGCATGCCATGCCACATAATTTTTGTTAGAAATTGGCAACATGGTTGGTAGGGGGATTAGAACATTCCCCATATGGGTTCTTGTTCTTATTGTTACTAGTGGTGGCACTAGCAAGTCAAGGTTATTCATTGTTTGGGATCTACTAATAGGCCGATGACTCATACACCCACTTTGAATTCAGATACATTAAAAAAAAGTCCCACCGAGCATGCCAAAAAAAGAAACTATTGATGCCAAAATTTGACAAGCAACAGCCTTATGGGAAACTCAGTTAATGGGGGGACCAATTGTGCTAAACTGAGTGACTTCTGGATTTTTAAAGAAACCGGCTCCTTCTGTAATTTGGGGTTTGGAATGGGAAGAGGAAGTAGATATATAAAATAAAGATCTAACTAAGGTGATGCACCAAGATGTAGGTGTGGGCACGATAAAAATACCTTTTGGATGGGATTTAAGGGCCCGTTCAACAATCTGCATGTCCCAGAATAACAAAAATCATAGATGAAAACCTGAATAATTTAGTCAATAACATAAAATAACTCCCATACACATTTACTAAAAAGAAGTGTCCAAGACATGGTCTAAGTCAACAAACTTATTTTGAAATTATAGAAGTTGTGTAAATAAACTACACAATGCAATGATGTTATAGTATAATGTTTTTTCAAATAGCTAAGAAACAAAAAGGTCGAACAACAATGGCATAGTCTGCGAGCCTTAATACAATAACAAAAAACAATACAAAAAGGTCTGGTGTCTTTCCAATATTTTTCTATGTATATTCTGAACTCATTTTCAAAAAGTAGTATTTATAGAAAATAATCCCACCGCTTGAAAGCCAATAATAGAAAAGATTCCCAAGAAAGAGAAATGATGTCCATTGCAATGATTTCCCAAGGCTGTTGCAATAAAAAATATTTTGAGCCATAGAATGTAGTTGCCCTTGAGCTAGATGCATCCCCTGCAAATGATGGTAGTGGTCACAATGTAGAAGCAAAAAAACCTCATGCAGACATGTGTCTATCACCCACGAAGTCAGTTAGGAAACATGGCAATAGGGTGGGGCTCATCATTCATTCTTCCTTCCTTACAATGAAAATCCCTGCAAAGAAGACACATGGAGAAGTCTTCACTACCGAAACTGACTGTGGGGTCCACCCAAAAGTGCACATGAAACAACGCTACATGACATGTGGGTGGTCTCAGTAGAGACACAAAGGGAAGAAAACTTCTAAGGCCCATGTTGCTGACACATGGAAGCATGGTGGGGCTCGGTAGAAAAAGGAAGCAATCCTTGTGAGTACCTAGCGGACATGTGGCGACTGTGGGTGAAGCTCTTCAAAAAGGGGCTTGAGGATATTCAAATGCATGGGGCACATGCCAGACTTAGCAAGACAATATCAACCCGAAGGGAGCTCCAGGAATTTTATATCCACACTCAACAAATTCTTTAAAGAATCTCCAGAGGAACAAGAGGATTCACTACTAGCCTTCACATTCTCCTCAACAACCTTCTTCTTCAAATCCTTTTCTTTATCACTAGTATCAACTGGTGTTTATTTTTCCTTCTCCTCATTTCCAGATGCATTCCCATCCTTCTATCCATTATTCTTCTTTGCATCATCTTCACTGGTAGCTTGTTCTTTATTATTCAAAGGAGTGATTGTCTCCAGTTGGTGTTGAGTGTTCTCTACATTAGTCTCAAATACTAGAGGAGATGTTTGATGATCTATAGTATTATCCTCCTTTGAAGTATTTTCCTTTGCAATGTCTTCTTCGATAGATTCTTCTTTTGCAACATTTTCTTCTACAATTTCTTCCACTTCTAGAAGAATATCATCAACATCATTTTGCATATCTTCTTCTATAGTAGCATGCTCATGTTGTGCTTTCTCTACAAAATTCATAGCTGAAGTTGACATCTCAACATGCATTTCTTTTGTGCTCTTTGGAGTCATCCCTAATCCCTATGCTAATTCAAAAACTTTCTCCACTATCTCTTTTTGGAGCCTTTCATGATCATTTTGATCTTTTCTCGTGAGGGTAGTCACCCTTTGCTTTGTTTGAAACTCCTTACTATACAATTTATCCTATGTTGCTTTATTATCTTCAAAGAGAGGTGTTATCACCTGAAATTGCACCCTGGTTGAACCTGATGCTCAACACCTCAATGTAACATGGGAAGACCTCTAAAGCTATGGGTCACTTGTAGACAGAGGTCAACCTCTGGAGAAGGCTAGCTTCCTTTGGTATCACCTAAACTACTGCTCTATGAAAGAAAAGGGGACAAGAAATGCATGAAAATTGAAAATTAAACCTATGGTGATACACCAAATTGATAGAAATCATGGAATGAAAACAAGGTGAACATACACTGAGAAACTAATGAGAGGTGTTTCATTTACTTGACATAACTTTGTGAACTTATGCATCATTCTTGAAAAGGTTTAATTTGCATATATATATATTTTAAGAAGGAAAGATGAATTTCACAACTTTAAAGTTCAAACGAAAACCTAGAAAACATAGTTCCAAACTTACATAATCTGAAAAGAAATGAAAATAGTATGAAACACCAACATTGGTTTCCAAGGTAATCTCTGTATGTTATATTCCATATTCCAATTGAGTTACAAAGCATACATCAGCTAGGAAAGGATTGTTAAAAATCACTAACTCTTTAGAATGCATAATCCCCCTCCTTTACAAAGAGGCAAAAATGCCCTATATACAAAAAGATGTCGGCCCCTAGGGCTTACAAAAAATATCAGCCCTCTGAAAGATCTACCCTTAGATCTTTTCCAATAAAGTTAATGCTGCATTCAAGTGTATCCCTGTTGTCCATGTCGGTGTGAAAGATCGCCCTCCAGGAATGGCCTCCTTGATCTTTTGCAATGCATTTACTTCTGGCCTCCATGAAGAGCTACTTGAATGCTTTGAAGCTCTTATCATTAATGTCACCCACTCCTTGCCAGTTGACATCCTAGTTGTCCCTATCGGTCTCTGCCCTTATGTTTCCTGATGACATCTCTTGAATATCGTACTAATCCATCACTTTATTCTTAGAGCGAAACCACATTGCTTATGTTTCGTTGATCTTCACCATAGGGGTCAAACTTCAACAGCTCTCCTGTAGCTTCCTTAGATTGGTTGAACAAATGCTACATGGGATCATCAGATGGTCAAAGGTCGCTCAGACTAAATTGCATGTCGGTGAGGCACTTATCGTGTCTCCTCAATGCGATTATACTCTACAGTAGCATCGACATAGAATACAATCGTCGGTGAGAGTTCACATCGAGCTGCAAAAGTCATATTGACATCCATAGTGGCTGTCACCTAGACCATCGTCAAGACCATTTGCATTCAGGGAGACCTCACGGCAAGCCCTCAGGAGTCATATCGGTATCACCATTTCATTGCCTAGTCATGCGCATTTGGAAAGAAATTGGCAAGTTGGGAAGACCTCATGCCAAACCCCCATCATTATACCACTACACTCCTCCATCAGCAAGACACCCATGTGTCGGTGAGACCTCTTACCAAAGGAAAAGCACTATACCGAGATCCTTCATTCTTTGGCAAGACCTCATGCTTTCACTGAGACATCATGGCGACTCTAATTTCCTTTGCGCCAAGCTCACTTCCTTTCAGCAAGACCCCATTGAGTCGATGAGACCTCATGGCGAACTCATTCCGCTTCGGCAAGACCACCTTTGGTTGGTGAGACATTACATCAAATGAGCCTTCTGTCAGCGAGTGCAACCTCCTCGGTAAGACATCGCCCTGTTGGCCAGATGATATATCGATGTCAAACTCTCTCAGTGAGCTTGCTTCATCTCAGCAAGACCCTTCCTAGTCAGTGAGACCTCATATCAAGCTCAAAACTTTCACCGAGACTTCATGGTGAACTCCTTTCTTTCGCCGAGAGCATACCTCATTTCGAGGAGACATCACTTGGTCGGTGAGACCTCATAGCGAGGTCTTCATTTCTTAGTGAAGGCACTCTGTTTCAGTGAGACATCATCGGTCACCAAGACATTATAGCGAGGCCCAACTTTTGTCCTCGTTGACATCTCTTTTCACTGAGACCTTTGTTAGTTGCCAAGACCTTTCCCCGATGCCAACTTGTGAAGAACCTTTGGCATGCCTTTCGTCTGTCGGCAAGACCTCATGGTGAACAAGGGCTCCCTTCCCCGATAACAATTTCTTTCAACAAGACTCCATCAGGTCAGTGAGACATCATATCAAGCTTAATTCATTTCGCCGAGACCTTGCCCCGTTCGACCAGACCTCACGGCGAACACAAACATCTCCCCGATGCCAACTTTGTGAGTTACTGTTGGCGAGACATCCCATGCAGAGAGATACATAAAGACTCATGGTGACTTGAATGTGCTGGTGACTGGTGCATTCAAATAAATAGAGCGCACTGCTAGTCAGCAAGACAACAGGAGGGTCTTGCCGACTTTCTTCTCTGATGAGTTTTGTGCCAGAACTAATCGAAGCATGCTTTCCAATAGACTTCCTTGTGAAACAACATGAGATAAGGACCTTCCCAATGAAATCCAAGCACTTGCACACTGGGCTCAACCCTTATGGGAGACACATTTAATCCACGTGCAAATTTGAAACTTAATTTCCCCTGATTGAGCCCGTAGGCAAAAATTGGGTAACATTTATGGCGACCTCAGCAGGATGTTTTCCTGCTAAACATGGAAACTAGTAGCCAAAACTTGTCCATTGGGAATGGAGTCATTAGGAAAACTCATAAAAATTAAAACATCAGCTTTGTACATAGTTCAAATGTGTCTATAACCTATAGATCATAATAGGTTGTTTGAAACCCAAGAAATAGGAGAAACTTAAATGAAACTATCTATTGTACTGAAACAACACCTAGGAAATGGAAAACAATTAAGCTAAAGTGCAAAAGAACTTATTGAAAGCATAAAACCTAACCTAATATGTACAATAGAGGAACTCAGCAGACTTGAAAATAAGGTTTGAGGTGTATCCCATTCACTGGGATAAGAAGCACTTCACCTTCGGTTGTGGCTAGTTGGTAAGCATTGTGTTCTTTGTAGTCTTTGATAATAAATGGAATTTCCCACATGTTGTCAAACTTGGTGTGCTAGCCGGGCCTGCTTTTTAGAACTTCCCACTTGAGGACAATATCACCTTCCCTAAATTTTTTTTCTATAGCTTTCTTGTCAAATTTTCTCTTTGTTTGGAGCTGATGATACTCCAAATTTTTCATTGCTTTGTCTCTTGATTCTTCGAGCTCCATGAGCTCTGCATATCTCACGGACATTGGGTCTTATTCCTCAAACATCTCCAACTAGTGAACAATGTCTAGAGCTGGAAGCTCCACATATAGGGGTAATCTAGCCTCTTTTCCATAAACTAACATGTATGGTGAATTACCAATGGACCTCTTAGGAGTCACTCTATCTGCCCAAAGTGCATACTTTAAATTAATGTGCTAGGTCCTTTGATTATCCTCCATTGTTCTTTTAATAATCTTGATGAGATTCTTATTTGTGCTTTCAGCTAAACCATTACCCTGAGGGTAATAATTTGAGGATGTATTCAAATGAATGCCATGTTTAACAGCCCAATCAGTTACTCAAACCCACAAATGCAAGAGCATTATAAGATATGATAGAGTCAAGAACTCCAAATCTGGCGACTATATCCTCGTAAAAGCTCAAGACTGAGGATTCTCTCGCTTCTTTTAGAGCTACCGCTTCTGTCCACCATGTGAAATAGTTTGTAGCAGTAAGCACCCACTTATGACTAGTACTAGATGGAGGATTAATTGGTCCAATAAAGTCAATGCCCCATCTCATAAAGGGTTGCTCCACCTGAATTGGATGTAGAGGCAAAGCAGGCAACTTTTCTTTTCCTACAAACAAAACACATTTGATACACTTCCTTGACCATGCATATGAATCTTTAAACAAGTTGGGCTAGTAGTAACCAACTCTCATGATTTTCCAAGCAGTAGTTCTTGGAATGAAATGACCTCCTACAACTCCATCATGAAACTCATGAAGTATCTTCTCAACCTGATCACTATGAATACATCTTAATAGAACACCATTTAGATCCCTTTTGAAAAGAACACTATCTACCAGCACATAGGGTATAGACTGCAGTCTGAAGTATCTTCGTTTAGCTCTATCTAAACCTGGTGGAAACTCACCAGTTTGTAAAAAATGGGTCATGTCTTGAACCTAATTTTTTGTTATCAGAGGCATATCATCCTGAGCATTCTGGGGTTCATTTGTATTAACAAAAGTAATATCCTTTTCTAATCCATTTTCACTGCTTGAATCTGAAGCAAGTTGCTCACAAAGACTTTTACCTCTAACCAACCTGGTGATCTTGATATCCACATCGTATTCCATAGCCTTAGTGACCCACCCCACTCTTTTATCATTTAAATCTTTGTTTAATAGAAATTCCTTCACACTTGGGTGTGCAATTAGAACATAAATTTTGTTGTTTGAAACCAGAGGTTTAAACTTCTTTAGGGTTTTGATCACAACAAGAACATGTTTCTCGACAAATGTATAATTTTGTTCATAATCAACAAGTCCCTAACTAAAGAAAGCTATTGGTTGTTCTAAATTATCACTATTCTTCTGAACCAGCATAGCAGAAATTGAACTAACGCTGCCAAAAGCATACAAAAAGAATACTTTGGAGAAATTAGGATTCACCAGTGTTGGAGCTGATGCTAAAGCTTCCTTGATTTCTTCAAAACTACGTTTTGCTTCTCCAGTCCAACTGAAAGCTGCATTATTTTTAAGCATAGTGGTCAAGGGCTACAATAAATTTGCAACATCAAGAATGAATCTTCTTAAAAATTTGATTCTCCCTAAAAATCTCTGCAATCCTTTCTTGTGATTGGGTAATGGCAGTTCAAGTATAGCTTTCACTCTTTCAGGATCAATGGTAACTCCATCTTTTGATACTACATGGCCTAACAGTTTACCTTCATGAACTACAAAAATACTCTTTTTCAGATTGAGAGAAATTCCATATTCTTTACATTTTTCAAAAAATTGCTTGAGATGTGATAAATATTCATCTACATTTTTTGAATATACAGTTATGTCATCTAAGTAAACTAGCAAAAAAATTTGAATTAAATTCTGAAATGCCATATACATGGCACACTAAAAGGTGGCACCAGCATTAGATAAGCCAAAAGGCATTCTCTTGTAGGCCATGGTGCCCCATTTTGTTGTAAATTTTGTTTTATATTGATCCTCCTCTTTGACTATAATCTGGTTATAACCAAAATATCCATCTAAAAGAGAAAATCTTTCTGATCCAACAACTTGTTGGAGAATTTGTTCCATAGATGGTAAGGGGTAATGATCCTTCAGAGACACTCTATTAAGATCTCTAAAATCTACACATAATCTTATCTCACCGTTCTTTTTTCTAACTGGAACAAGGTGAGAAACCTAGGATGTGTGTTTTATTGGAAATACGATACCCCCCTCAACTAACTTGGTCATCTCTTTGATCATTAAGGGTTCAAGCTTGGGGTTCAATGGTCTCTATTTTTGTCCAACAGGCTTGGCATCAGGTTCTAACTCAATTGTATGTTGTACAATATGAGGAGCAAACCCTCTTAAATCAAAATATTTCCAAGCAAAAACATCATGATATTCTTGGCATAAAACATTGAAAGCTCTCTTATCTTCAGCTGAACAGATTTTACCTAATTTGAGAAGCTTACCTTTAAAAATTTCAACCTCCTCATAATGATCTTCTTTGAATTGAATGCCAACTTTTCTCTTTTTAAGCTGATCATTAGAGTTGAATATGGATTCCAAGGTAACCAGCCCTTTGGGAAGTTTATTTGTTTTCAGCTATATCACTTGACCATCATACTGTTGTTTAATCTTTTCTTGATTTACTATAGAAAATTGATCTTCTTGGAGCAGAAAGGTTAATATATTTTCATCACTTTCAAATACCTACTAGTGAATGTTGTTATCAGGAATTGATGGCCTGATAACCACTTTCACATACTACTGTATTTTTTCTTTTTTGATATCGCCTGGAATATCAAACTGTGCTCCAATTGCTGCCAGTCTATCAACATACTTATTCCAATTTCTTGGAATAGAAATTAGATTGAAAGCATTAATCTCTTTAATTAGGTTCCAAACTCTGTTTCGGTAAGACTTCAGAGCATCATTCTTGGAAACATTTGGTCCTCTAACCTGATTAATTATCAATTCATTGTCTCCATAGACTCTCAAACAGTCAATCCCTCTTTTCCTTGCCCACTTAAGGCCTTGAATGAGTCCTTCATACTTAGCACTATTGTTAGAACATGCAAAAGCAAAAAAAAAGGCTGAAAAATACTTATCACCTTGTGGAGAAACCAACATTGCACCTCCACTTGCTCTATTCTTGCTTATGGAACCATCAAATTTTTTTCCCAAAGTCCACCTTGCTGTTGCAACAACTGATCCATACCTTTTTCAAGGTTTGGAATCTCTACATCGGGTTCAAGCATCACATTATTACCCATACTGGCATCTTGAATAAAATCTACAGGACTGTCCAACACATTTTTAGCTGCCCATTCATGCAACAACACATCAGGAATAGCTTTTGCTTGAAGTTCTTAAGCGACAACCAGCTCACTGTCAATAAAAATGACACAATTTGTGTCTACATCAATAGAAACAACATTGATGGGACTTGGGTTATATGAATCAATGTGATCTTTAGCCAACCTCTCAAATTTAATAGTAACCTTAGTTCCATATCTTGTTGTAAACAACATATGTGACCAATCAGCTGACACATAACCACCTATCTTAGCTGTAAAGTCTCTTAAGAGGCACAAAGAAAAGAAAGGTGGGAGATCTATGACACAGATTTCCTGAGGAACTAAAAAATTAGGAAAAGCATGAAGGGTAAAACTCAAATCTTTAATAATGCCCAATGTATTAACATAAGTACCATCTAGTTGAATCACTCCTTTCTCTAAAGGTTGATACTTTAGTCCAAGTTTGTCAGCAATTTGCTTTGGCATTACTAAACTACTAGCTCCACTGTCTACCATACAATTATGAACTAACTTATCACCTATGATTACAGACACATAAAATGGAGGTGGTTTAACTTCTTTTCTTGTCTCTTTGTTGGGCTGTTTATCATTTCCTTGAGTATCATTTGTCAACACAGTTCTAGCTTGGCCTATTGGAGACTCAGATTGATTAGACACTTTAAAATTTGACAAAGTCGACTGCAACATATATTTTTGACTTGGGATAGCCAATGAATCCCACATAGACATCGTCACATTCATCTTTTTCATACTATCAAGAATATTAAAGGGTATAGTTGGGTTTACTTTATGATGTACCTTTATGCCAGCATGATCAGCTTGCAAGTATGGCTATTCCTTAACTGGTAGTTGCTAATTTGTTTATAGGATGCAAGCCACTTGAGAGGTAGATGGTTCAGTAGCTGTTGCCCTTCCTTTTTCAATTGCTTGATCAAGCTCGAGAGCTCTTTTCTTCACCCTTGTGTTGGCTGCAATTGGAGAATTATCTACATTCAATCCACATAATTGTTCACCTTGCTAGTTAAGTAGGGTAGTATCATTGGTAAGATGATCTTGGTGTTGTGGAGGTGCATCATTTAGTGCATTCTACTATGGACTTGAGACATTCTGTACCATCAGTGCCTGATTAATAAGTCTGTTTGAGCAAGTGACTTGATTATGAGGCTGATTACAAGGGTAGCACTACTCATAATCTACTGCTAATTTGTTTTGAATAGGGACAAGATCCTTGACTGCACTAACAGGTGTTGGAGCATAAGCTTGAAAAGGTCTTGTGTTTACACTCTATCTTAGGCCCTGGTAATTTCCTTGGTAATATTGTCTATTACCTTGGTATTGTTGTTGCTGACTTGAATTCTGTTGTTGATAAGGACTGTTATATGCTTGTTGCTTTTCGAAGGTCACAAGCTTATTTCCAAAAGTCTGTAATAAAATTTTGATCTCCTATAACTCACTTGAAGATCTTGGAACAACAACCTCTTGTGTTACAACAACTGGAATAGGTGGAAAAGGTGCAAAAGGTGGTATCTGCAAAGGGATACTCACATGAATTTCTGGAAATATAGGCATTGGTGGCATAGGAGCAAGTTTACCAGCCTGTATTAGGATTTTTTTAGCTCTAATTGCTATTTCAAAAGCATCTGGCAAAGACACTCCTCCCATTGATTATATTAAAACTGAAATGTCGCTATTTATAGGTCTAAGATAATACAGGAAAGCGTATTTAGGTGAATGCCTCACTGTTGTGGGGATTCTATCCCATGTTCTTTGAAATATAAAATTGAAATCATTCATCTACTCTTGAGGGGCCCTCTTAATCATGGTTAATTGTTCCAATAAAGATAAATTATTAGACCTGTCTTGAAATTGTTTATGCAACTTGTCTCCAAATTCATCCCAAGTTGCGATTGAGATGACTGCTAAGCCCCTGTACCATTGCACAACTCTTCCTTTCAGTGAAGCAACTAATAATATCACAACAACATCCTCTTGAGTTATGTGATGGACTCCACATAACAAAGCCACATCTCACATATGTTCAATCGGGGTAGTTTGATCTTCCCAAGTGAAAGTTGGCAGACTTTTCAAGGCTACCATTGGAATGTCACTGTGTTGTTCCAAATTTAAGGGACTCCTTCCATTGAAAGCAACAAATGTTTGATTCCTTGGAGCAACCATTGGAGGTGGTTGAGGTGGATTTACTTGCACTCTAGGTGAGATAGAGAATGGGACAGCAATACAAGATCTCAGAGAGGGAGGAGTAGATTTGGCTCTTCTAAAACAAACAAATGTTGTCCCTAGCCTTTCTATTGCTCTACCTTGTCTTCTTGTTGGTGACAACTGAAAATATTTGAAAGGGAATGAGCTGCTACTTGTTTGAACTCTTTTCATAAACTGTAAAAATGTTGATTATGAAGTTCTTTCTCTTTATGGAGTCACCAAGTATGCAAAAATGACCTCTACAAAGTATGAAACTTGCTGGTTGCATACCAAACCAACAATATAAGGTGGAACTAGTCCCACCGGGCATGCCAAAAACTGTTATCACCTGAAATTGCACCCTGGTTGAAGCTGACGCTCAACACCTCAGTGTAACATGGGAATACCTCTAAAGCTGTGGGTCACTTGTAGACAGAGGTCAACCTCCGAAGAAGGCCAATTTCCTTTGGTATCACCTAAACTACTGCTCTTTGAAAGAAAAGGGGACAAGAAATGCATGAAAATGGAAACTTAAACCTACAATGATACACCAAATTGATAGAAATCATGGAATGAAAACAAGATGAACATACACTGAGAAAATAATGAGAGGTATTTCATTTCCTCAACATAACTTTGTGAACTTATGCATCATTATTGAAAATATTTAATCTACATATATATATTTTAAGAAGGAAAGATGAATTTCACAACTTTAAAGTTCAAATGTAGACTTAGAAAACATAGTTCAAAACTTACATAATCTGAAAAGAAATGAAAACAGTATGAAACACCAACTCTGGTTTCCAAGGTAATCTCTATATGTTATATTTCAGATTCTAGTTGAGTTACAAAGCATACATCAGCTAGAAGGATTGTTAAAAATCACTGACTCTTCAGAATGCATAATTCCCCCTCCTTTACAAAGAGGCAAAAATTCCCTATATACAAAAATATGTCAGCCCCTAGGGCTTACAAAAAATATCTACCCTCTGAAAGATCTACCCTTAGATCTTTTCCAATGAAGTTAATGCTGCATTCAAGTGTATCCCTGCTATCCATGTCAGTGTGAAAGATTTCCCTCTAGGAATGGCCTCCTTGATCTTTTGCAACATTTACTTCTGGCCTCCGTGAAGAGCTACTTGAATGCTTTGAAGCTCTTATCATTAATGTCACCCACTCCTTGCCAGTTGACATCCCAACTGTCCCTATCAGTCTTCACCCTTCTATTTGCCGATGACATCTCTTGAATATCGAATTGATCCATTGCTTTATTCTCAGAGCGAAACCATGTTGCTTATGTTCCGTTGATCTTCACCACAGGGGTCAAATTACCAGGACTCTCCTGTAGCTTCCTCAGCTTGGTTGAACAGATGCTACATGGGATCGTCAGATGGTCAAAGGTCACTTAGACTGAATCGCATGTCAGTGAGACACTTATCGTGTCTCCTCAATGTGATTATACTCAACAGTAGCATCGACATAGAATACAACTGTCAGTGAGAGTTCACATCGAGCTACAAAAGTCATATCAACATCCATAGTGGTTGTCACCCAGACCATTAGCAAGACCATTCGCATTCGAGGAGACCTTGTGGCGAGCCCTTAGAAGTCATACCGATATCACCATTTCATTGCCTAGTCATTTGCATTCAACAAGACATTGGCAAGTCGGGAAGACCTCATACCGAACCCCCATCATTATACCGCTATGCTCCTCCATTGGCAAGACACCCATGTGTCGGTGAGAGCTCTTACTAAAGGAAAAACACTATACCAAGACCCTTCATTCTTTGGAAGGACCTCATGCTTTCGCTGAGACATCATGGCGACTCTAATTTCCTTTATGCCAAGCTCACTTCCTTTTGGCAAGACCCCATCAGGTCGGTGAGACCTCATGGTGAATTCATTCCACTTTGGTGAGACCACCTTCGATCGGTGAGACATTACACCGATCGAGCCTTCTGTCAGTGAGTGCAACCTCCTCGGCAAGACATCGCCCTTTCGGAAAAATGATATACCAATGTCAAACTCTCTCGGTGAGCTCACTTCATCTCGGCAAGACCCTACTTGGTCGGTGAGACCTCATATCGAGCTCAAAACTTTCACCGAGACTTCACGATGAACTCCTTTCTTTCACTGAGTAGACATTTCTTAGTTGGTGAGACCTCATAGCAAGGTCTTCATTTCTTAGTGAAGTCACTCTGTTTCGGTGAGACATCATCGGTTGCTTAGACATTACAATGAGGCCCACCTTTTGTCCCTGTTGACATCTCTTTTCATCGAGACCTTTGTTAGTTGTTGAGACCTTTCCCCAATGCCAACTTGTGAAGAACCTTTGGCATGACTTTCGTCTATCAGTAGGACCTCATGGCGAACAAGGGCTCCCTTCCCCGATAACAATCTCTTTTGGTAAGACTCCATCGGGTCTATGAGACATCATATCGAGCTCAATTCATTTCATCGAGACCTCACCTTGTTCAACCAGACCTCATGGCGAACATAAACATCTCCTCGATGCCACATTTGTGAGCTACTGTCGGTGAGACATCCCACGCAGAGAGATACATAAAGACTCATGGTGACCCGAATGTCTTGGCGACCGGTGCATTCAAACAAATAGAGTGCACTGCTAGTCGGCAAGACAGCAAGAGGGTCTTGTTGACTTTATTCTTTGATGAGTTTTGTGCTAGAACTGATCAAGGCATGCTTTCCAATAGACCTCCTTGTGAAAAAACACTAGATAAGGACCTTCCCAATGAAATCTAAGCACCTGCATGCTGGGCTCAACCCTTATGGGAGCCACATTTAATCCACGTGCAAATTTGAAACATAATTGCCCCTGATTGAGCCCATAGGTGAAAATTGGGTAACAAGAGGTCCACCAATCTTTTCAAAATAAAAATATTTTATCTTAGCTTCTTCCTCTGTATCCTCTTTCCTTCTTGCAAGTAGTACACTCCATAAATATTTAGGTAACTACTTCTCAATAATTTGCATATTAACTTCAAAATCAACAATGTATTTCATAATTGCTTCTATAATGGTGGCTTTGTCCACCTCATCAGCATCAGTGTATAATGTGGCAGTCTCCTCTAGCATTTAAATATCTACAATCCCATTAAATAAGGCATCTAACTTCATGGGACTATGAGTCCTTACTAGAGGCTTCTTCTTTTTCTTTCTCTTATATTTCAATGTCTTTTCCTTTTTATCAGACTCTTCTTTCTTTACTCTCACTTGCACTCTATATCCTTCTTTCTCCTTCTCAACTTTTTCTTCACTTTCTATATCAACAATATCAAACCTTACCTTCTTTGCATTGGCTTCACCTTGTGAAGCTTTTGATTTTCTTTTCTAGATCAATGGTTTGGTATCTTCTTCTTCTTCCTCATCTTCCATATTAACCCCTAGGTATTTTTCCCTTGTGGCCTTTGTCTTCACTCTCCTTCTTGTAGGACTATATTTTTGTTCTACCAGAGTAGAATTTTCCTTTTTAGGCCTCTTTTTCCATTTAACCAGAGAGGTCTTCTCCTTCACCAATGTAGTTACAAGATATTTTCTCTTTTCTCCTATTACATTCTTAGTCCCAGAGGACTTGGAGGCAACTAGAGGTGTGGTATTTGTTCTACTAGATCTTTTAACACTTCATGATTGTATCGCTGAGCTAGAAATGAATTTTACCTTTTCCACTTGCTCTTTATTGAGGCCCATTTCCTCCACAAGTGTTGTACTCATATTGTCAACAATCTTCTTTATTTGTGATTTCCTTTTATCCAGATGAATCTCCAATGAATTCTCTTCATATGTACCATACCTTTCTTTAGAAGTGTCTCTTGTCTTAATCAACATAAATTTCATTGAGCCGATGACTTCATCCTTTGTCCCATCTCTAGGATCCATACGGTCCTAGGCTCAACAACCTATATGATGTAGCAATCTTTTGTTACAAGAAAATTGATGTCATTCTTATACTTTGAAACCATGATTTTAGGTATCCTTTACCTTTCTTGTATCTTCTCTTGGAAATTTTTGAAGAACCCCCAAAAGGCATTCTTCTATGCATATGAGTCTCCCAACCTCAGAAAATGATCTTTGATATGGTGGGCTACAAGCTTATCCTTTAGCCACACAATATTTTTTTTTTTGGGGACCTCATTCAAGAAGTAAAATAGTAAATAGATAATTAAATTTCCAAATTTGAGAGCATAATTAGAATCCTTTTTCTTATGCAGGTTCTCTAGAATCTACAACCTCAACAGTTCTAATAGATCATAATCAACTCACATCTCAACCATCTCATAAGTTGTATTGACAAAAAATACAGATATAGAATTCCTTTTGTTAGAGAAGTACATTTTTTTATCCTATCATCATTGAAGTGTACTTCACTACTAGGTTCCTAACATCCTTTATGGTCAAGGATCTCTTGTCATACGTTGCACCTGTTCTCTCCATGAAAACCTCATTCTTCATAGATTTAAGTACCAAAGCTTGTTTGGTTGAGCACAAACCAATGACAACCCTAGTAGCCTCTTTGCTTATTATATGTGGAATATCCAACTAGAGGAACTTATCATGAATGTGGGTCAAGGTGTATCTCACCAACTCATGTACATTCTAAAGTCTTCTACAAAATTAATTTCTGACTTTTGGGAGTTGAACACCTAGGATCTTGGAGTGCAAAAAATTGAAGAATAGGATCCCAAAACTAATTTTACAGAACCCTGGCAAGGACCCATTCACCATTGGGCGAATGAGTCCTCAATGAGGCTAAAAAAATCACTTTTTCCATCAAGTACACATCATTTCAGCATCTTAAAACCTACCCTTTGACAATTATAATAGTTAGGTTTGGTTTCTAATTTTCTTCTATGCATAATTGAATGAAATAACAAGTGAAAAGTATGGTTCATCTTGTTGATTCATTTTGATTGAACCCATTTTTCCTTCATTTCAGGAGGTCTAGGCTTGGTTTGTGATTCAATCTTACGATGTAAAAGATGAAACATGTCTAGTGGAGGAATAATAGGTGTTGGTTGTTGCATGGAGAGGTAAAACGATACATTGTTCTCAAGGTTGTCAAGATAATTATGTATGCTTTCATCATCTTCACATAAGATGTCAAATTCACGAGGACATTAATTAGGGGTTGATTGAGCATGATTGGGTTCTACTATATTAGGATCAATACCAAACACACAACTTGAGACATCAACCAAAGATATTAAGGACTTCCATATATTACCAATACACATGTTCATTATGCAAGAGTGAATTGAAATGCAAAGAGATAACAAATTTTTAGATTTGAAACAAGATAATTTAATGATTATACTATTTAAAATATTGAAAACAATGTAAAATTGAATTCAAATAATGTAGTGAATTTGAGAAATTAACCTTAATATGAACAATTTTAAAAATAGAAATTTTGGAAATTGAAACAACAAACTGAATGTTGGAATATAGAATGCAAAAATAATGTTTGTGATTCTTAGTAATGTAGAAAAATCCTTGATTAGGGACTCATTCACCCATGGGCGAATGTGTTTTTCTTTAGGGTTTTAAAAAAAAATTAAGATAGATTTTTGAGTTGATTTTTATGCTTTTAGATTCTAAGTGCAAATAGGTAATTACAATTTTATATTTTTGGAAAATCATATCTAAATGCAAGTGCAAAATGATGCTAAATGGAAAGCAAAAATACCTAATTTGAGATGCAATTTTGATTCAATTTTCTAATGTAAATGATTGATCATGCAATGTTATGTAAACACTATGTAAAATTATTGCTATTTTTCAATTTTATAGATTTTAAAGAATTCAAAAATGAAAACCTAAAACCCTAAATGAGATGCAAATCAATGCAAAGTAATGCAAATCCTAGATCTAGGGTTGAAATGGACTCTAAAATTAGAAATTTATGATGCTCAAAATTCAAGTTCACCAAAATGAAACAAAGAAAAATAGGCTTTATCCCTAATCAATATGGAATGAAGGACAATAGGGTTATGATAGACCTATCTTCCTATTTTCATTAGGATATGAGATACCCACAAAGAATTGGCTAACAACTCATAGGTGAATCAACTCAATGTGAGAATATTTAGATTTCCTTATGCTTGAGGACAAGGGTAAAGTTCAAACAACACTTTTGGGAGAGAAACTAAAAATAGAAAATCAACCTAATTATGCAAATTCAAAATTGAAACAACAATATAAATCTCAATATTTATAGAAACATAAAACTTATTGTAGATCTGAGAAGGTCTAAATGATATTTCCTAGTCACTAAAATTCACTTTCAGGAGATTTTTAGGGACTCATTTTCCCATGGGAAAATGGGTCTTTTTTTAGGGTTTTCAAGAAACCTTCAAGAGCCTATGATGTTGATCTATAGCTTTTGATTTTTCTAGGTTTCAATGTTGGTAAGTTGGAAATCAGATCTGTAGGTGAGATTTCATGATTTGACAACTTTGACAACTTTGATAACTTTTCAAATTTTGCACTTCAAAATATCTTCAATTCTTCTTCAACCTAACATTTTCATCATACACAAGAGAGAAAAATTGTTTGTGTGGACACCAAAAAAGTAACCCTTCTAATTTTTCTATCTCGTTTGGGCCCTCCTTGTGATTTTGGCTTAATTGTGCCTTGATTTAATGTTGTAATGTGGATAACACATTCACATTAGGTCTTGGGCCCTTGTGAACTAAAAAGAACTCAAGTGGTACCTTAAGTGTTGTAAAGTGTTGTAACACACTTTCACACTTTTTTAGGGTCTTATTATTATATTTTACCTAAATAGCCTCTTTTTATCGTTTACCAAGCCTTATTTCAAAGTGTTGTAACAAACTTTCAAACTTTTCTAGGTTTTTCCATTAATATTTGGACCTTCTTATGCTTTAATTGGCCCTATTCTATATCTATAGGCCTTACTTATGAGTATTTTTGAGAATAAACCCGTTAAACATCATTTAAAACACTTAAATTCCAAAACCCACTCCAAATACCTAAGGTGGGACCCATTTTCCCATAGTGGTGAATGAGTCCCCTTTGAAACAAAATTCAAAATTAATTCAAATTTCTGGCGGGTTTTTATTTTCTAAGATCTAAGGCTGGCCTATGATGTTGCATTTTTAGGAATTATTGCATGATCAAGTATAAATATAATGTTTTTCAACTCATTCCTCCCTAATCTCTCAATCTATCCATCAAGCAATCAAGTGATCTAGCATTCAAGCATTTTGTTTACAAGAGTATTCAAGCACTTTAGAGCATTGCTTGCATGTTTGCAACATTCTACTTCAAGGTTTTGGTGAGTTGTAGCATTTCTTTTGTTCATTCATCATTCTCTTTCCATATTACATTTCATTTCAAGGGTTTGATTACCAACTCGGGGTTTGACCAAGGAAAACCCCTATTCACTAACCGCTCAATAATTTTTCCCTCTCTTTGCATGTGATTTGCAGGTTTTGGTTGTAGATTTGTCAAAGAGAAATATTGGAAAAGTTGCCATCAAGTTGTTAAAATCATTCAAAGATGTCAAAGTCCTAAGAGAAGCTTGGAGAGCACCTACAGGTTGAATTTGATAGTTTCAAACCCAAATCTAAACCAAGAACAGAAGTGTAGATTGAGGGCTACAATTTCTTGTTTTGAATTTTCAAAAATCTAGTGGTGGACTGATTCACTATTAGTGGAAAATGAGTCCCACTGCCCAGGCCTACACAAGAATTCTATAGATTTGAGTACCCTTTTGCCCAAAACCTGTTTCAACATAGCCTTCTTAAAGCAGGACTAATCCGCCCAACTTGGTGTAGCTTGGTGTATGAATCCTAGTTGGCATCAATAGTGAATTATTTAGGATTCCTAAGCTCCTTTCCATCTCTCTCTAGTCTCCAGGTGTACACTTTCAATTTCATAAGTTGTTGTTATAGTCTACTTGCATTTCTAGGTTTTTTTTGCATATCACATTGTGCTTTTCAAACATCTTGGATTTTCCAAGTTTTGCATTAGTGGTGAACTCCTTTATTGGTTTTCAACCTTGAGGACAATCCCCTTTGATAGATTTCAATCTCCTTTGCATTGAAATCTCAAGGGTTTGTTGTTGAATTTGAGCATTGCGAAATTAGATCCCTCTTCCTTTATTCCCCTTTTGGTGTGAACAAGGAAGTTGTGAATTCCATTTCCATTGTCCATAGTTTGTTTTTGGTGAATAAGGATTTTCCTTATTCAAACCCCGTTTGGGTAATCAAACCTTGAATTGAAATAAAGAAAGAAATAATAAATGATGAATGAACAATGATATTTACCACTCAACAAACCCTTGAATAAACCTTGGAAAGACTTAAATATTGCATGAGATGACTTCAATGGATGTGGATCTTGATGCTTGAATCTTACTTTGAATCTTTGACTTGAATTCTTGGATTAGATCTTAAATCCTACATCACAATGTTAGCTCCAAAAACAAGCATGATTGTAAAAGACTTTGACATGATGATTGGATCTTGATTGCAATAATAAATCACTGATAATTTTTCTCTTAAATGATTTTGATCATCAACTTTGTTATACTTTTTCTCACTTGAAAATGCTTATGAATTTCTAGGTGAAACTTAGAAAATAACCTTGTATTTATAGGTATGCATCCTTAATTTCCCAAAATTCAAATGTTATAAGTTGACATTGAAATATGGATTCGAACGAGGACCTTAAAATATCACCAAAAACATATTTCAAATTTAGGTTCAAAGGCCTAGGGAGTACCCATTCACCCATGGGTGAATGGGTCTCAATTCTCTAGTCTTGGAACACACATTGCTCAAGGTAAAGTGTTATGTGTTGGAATTAATTATTGTCGGGTTTCCCCTTTAGAAAATGTAATTTATTAGTCTTGTAGATACAAAATAGGGCTTATTCAGGAGTAATTGATGTAGATCAGGGAGGGAGATCATCAAACAATCACAATTCAATCCACTTTGAACAATCTTTCAACCTTGAAATCTCTAACTTAGTGTTTTCTCACAATTTCTCCAATCTTACTTTTAGCATAGCAAATAGGGTGTTTTTGTCATAACTTCCAGAAAATAACTCAAACCCACATTTTGAAAACTGATATAGATACCATTTTTTGAGTTTCAAAACATATCAAGAGTGAAGGTATGATTTCTTTGGAACAAACCCCTTAAAAACTTGCTACTACATTTGACAATAGTCCTAAAAGAGTAGAAATTCACCATTTTTTTACATAACTTTCAGAAAACAACTCCCAACCACAAACCAAAATTATTTTTAGATACCCATTATTCCATTTTCAAACATATCTCAAATTCATAAGGGGTTTCTTTTGAGCACAACCCTTTATTTTTTGCTGCTATGCTTGATCAATGTCCTAATTAGGCTAGTTGGTAAAGGAAAAAATAAGGTTATCACTCTATTGGATTCCAATATTTAAACCAGACCTCCAATAATGTCAAACAAGGTCTGCACAAACACTTTCTATAATTTCCAACAACTTTCCAAGAGTCTTTCATCAAACCCTAACCTCTATGCACCACTTTTGCCTTAAAATCATGAAGAAAACCCACTAGGGCATCACTCAAACTTTAACAAATCTGCCTCCCATGCTCCTGCAACTTGTTAAACAAAAAAAAAACCTAATCTACCTCAATTACACTGAGTTTGACAAGATTTCAATGGTGGAATAGAGAGTTCTACATTTTTCTTGCTCTCAAACCCTTAAATTTAGGGTTTCAAGACCAATTTTAGAAAAACCTCTATAAAATATTCAAAACTTAATGAAAAACTATCAAACCAAAACCAAAAGAAGATTAACTCATCCCTATACCAATTAAAACTCATTAAATTGCACGTTCTTATCGTACTAGGCTGTACAAGAGTCTATAGCAGAAAAATATTATAAAAAATGTAGGAAAAGTCTATTGTTTGATATTCAAATTTGAAAATTACAACTTCCAACCATTAACCAACATGTACAAATGATTTTTGAAGCTTCCAAAAATGAAAAAAACTACCCCCTAACCTCCTTCATCATTTGACTCTTCATCTTCCCATTCTTGCATTTTTTGCATTTTCCACTATGACAACATTTGTAAGAATTGACAATTTTCACACTCTATCACCTAATGTCTCAAAAATATGAAAAAACATGTCAAGTGGTCTTTAAAATACCTTTTTACACCACACAAGACTCAAACACCCAAAAATCCCACATTTGACCATATTTACAAAGTTTGACTAGGTGCCCCTACACCAATAATTAAGTCCAATTTAATTAGGAGGGCCCAAACAAAGTGTGAAAATGTAAAGTGATACATTTTTCTACACTACAATACGATGATAGACTCCTTTCCTATATAAATATCTATTCAACAAGGATTTCCACTTGCTCCATATCTCTCTGCTCTCATAGCTAATGTGTTGGGCTATATGCTTCATAGCGCCAAAAAAATGAAGCTCATTGCAAGAATCTCTATTCCATAAGATGTTATTAACTCCCATTATACCAATGAAAGTTTATTATTTTATAAAATATGAAAAAAAAATATCTAATGTGTTGAAAGTATTGGAAATCTATTGTGATGTTTCAAGATCTAAACTTGCTCATGATAAAACTAAATTCTTGATGATTCAAGTAGGACCTACTCCTCCTTGGGTACCTCAAGAATGGAAGCATATTATACATGGAGAAATTATATGGTATCTTGGGATACCTTTTGGTCTCGAGGTTTCTTTCTCTAATATGTGGAGTTGGTATCTTAATAGGTCCTTAAGAATAAACTTTTTAGCTGGGGAATTTTTTTTTCTTTGGCTAGTAAAATCTAGGTTGCTAACAAAATTTCCCTTGCAACACATGTTTACTATTTATCCTATTAGATTCCCTCTAATAAAGGTTACGAAGACCTAATTAAAATTATTGACCAATTTTTATGGACTAAATAGGATGAAAACACTAGATTTATATACATATCATGGATTTATTACATTCAGTCTAAATGCAAAGGAGGTTTGGGTCTAATTGACCCAAAAACTCAAGGAATCTATTTAGCAACTAAATGGATTATAAGAGCTATGAAAGGTGAAGAACCATAGAAGATTCTTAAAAGGAAAAAAATTAACCTAGATTTAGTTATAGGTAAATGGCAATTAGTGGGATGACCTGATGTCCAAAATCCTTCATGCTCCTTTTTCTTCAATTAATGCTTCTCCATCTCTTCAATCTATTTGGAAGGCTTTGTAGTATATCTATCATGTTCTAAAATGGAGTCACCTCTCTTCAACATGGGTTCAACTTATCCACTTCATCCATTTAGTGGAAGAAGCTTATCCTTTATCATGAATAGCCCCTAGCATTAAGTTTTCCAAAATAGTCTATTTTATTATAGATGGATTTAAGAATTGGGATTTGTACCATGAACATTGAATTAAAAGATAATATAATCTAGACCAAAAATATGGTGGGTCATTTATAGATTTATCCACTAATGGAAAACATGTCAAAATAAGAGGTAGGTGAAGACATCACACCACTTATATTCAATAAAAATAAAGTATTGACTAATAGGTCCTAACTTTTATTATTTTATTAATCAAATTTCTAAAAAAATCTCAAAAAAATGTTTCAATCAATATTTGCTATTGTTATAAAATTTGATTTGTTATGAACATTTTTTAAGTTGATATTTTAGATCACATTTAATTGACATCATTGGGGTTCAATATCAAGGTTATATGTTTATATAGTTTTATTAGATTATTATGATGATACCATTAAGAATATATGTAGTTGTACACATTAAATTTGTATACTTCTATCATTTTATATTTAATTTTATGTTTATTTTAGAAAAAATTCTTGATATGTGAATGTACTAAGGAATGACACTTTTTTTTTAAGTTGTGCTTATTTTCCTACCTCTTGTTCATCCCTATACACACATAGTCTCATGAACTTAGCCTCTACCTTCATTATATTGACTCGCATCCAAGTTCTCAACTAATGTTGGAGCTCCTACACATCATGTTATATTTGTCTTGGCTTGTATGAAAGTGACAGTCCTTATTATGAACCATTTTAACTTGACATTTAGATCATCACATTTAATTGATATCATTGGGGTTGAGCATCAAGGTTCTATCTGTATGTAGTTCTATTACATCATTTAAAATATATGTAATTGTACAAGTAAAATTTGTATACTTCTATCATTTTGAATTTAATTTTGTGTCTATTTTAGGATTAGGTTAGTGTTCAATTAGGGTTACAATTAGTCTTATGATTCATTAAACTAGATAAATCTAAAGTAATATAAAATAACTCTTCACCCTAAAATTACATAAACCAACTTTATAATTTAATCATTATCTGGGTTAGGGTTAAGGTTAGGTTGTGAATAAGGTTCAATTAGAGTTGAGGTTATTCTTAGGGTTTAATTAGGGTTTAATTAGGGTTAGGATTTAATCAAGACTATAGTTAGGGTTAGGGTTCTAGGATAAAGCTTGAGGTTATGATTAGGGTTAGGATTAGGTTAGGGTTCAATTAGGGTTAGGATTGGGCTTACTATTCATTAATCTGAATAGTTCTAAAGTAATATAAAATAACTCTTTACCTTTAAATGACAAATAAAATGTATACTTTAATAATTATACTCCATTCAAATAAATAGTTCCTACTAAACCTCAATTGCATAAAATTGATAACTACAAAGGACAAGGGGCTAAATTCATATCCAAGTTACATTGGAGAAAAGAAGGAAACAAGGACACTAAATAATAATTTAATTATCTCATATATATAAACACAAAAAATAAAGAATCAATGCTATAAGGGATGAATATAACAGTCTCCATTTTAATCCTTTTAAAATAGGTAATTTAAAAAAATAATTTTATGATCTTTTCAAAGATGATCAATGGCAAAACATTCAACAATCCCTTGAGGATATTTTCAAAGATCGTATTCATAATCGAATAGATTTTGAGTATAGATAATAACTTGATAGAAATATTTCATTGGAATAAGTGGAAAATTCTCTTTTCTCCATGGCCCCTTACAAATTTTTGGGTGCAATGATGGGATTCCTATGGAATTCTACTAGAATGTGTGGCATCTCATTAAGGAAATTTTTTATTGCTTATATTTGGAAGCCTTTACTAAAGGATCTTTAGGCCTAAACATGAATGGAGGCATAATAAAACTTCTTCCTAAAGAAAAAAGGAGGATACTATCTTTGGATGGCATCCTATCATATTTCTTAATACCTCCTATAAAATTATTGCAAAATCCTTGTCTATCAAGATAAAACCTGTGGTGTAAGGAATGTTAGAGATGAAGAAATAGGTTTTATTGCTAGCATATTTATTCTTAAAAATCTTATTTTGGCTTGGGAAACTTGTGAGGGGGCTTAACAAAAAAATGCTATTTTAATCAAACTTGATTTCAACAAGGCTAATGATAGATTTTGATGGAATTTTATTCTTAACATGCTTCAATGGTTGGGATTTGAGCCTAAATTTCAAGCTCATATTCAAATTTTATCTGAAGATGCTAATGCTTAGATGATTATTAATAATACGATGAAAAAATCCTTTCCTCTACAAAGATCTATTCAACAAGGATGTCCACTTGCTCCATATCTCTATGTTCTCATAGCTGATGTGTTGGGATATATGCTTCATAGTGCCAATAAAATGAAGCTCATTGCTAGAATCTCTATTCCATAAGATGTTATTAACTCCCATTATGTTGATGATAGTTTATTATTTTTATAAAATATGAAAAAAATATCTCTAATGTGTTGGAAATACAAGAATTGTATTGTGATGTTTCAAGATCTAAATTTTCTCATGATAAAACTAAATTCTTGATGATTCAGGCAGGGCCTACTCCTCCTTGGATACCTCAAGAATGGAAACATATTAAACACAGAGAAATTATAAGGTATCTTGGGATACTTTTTGGTCTCGGGGTTTCTCTCTTTGATATGTGGAGTTGGTATCTTAATAGGTCCTTAAGAATAAACTATTTAGTTGGGGAAATAAATTTCTTTCTTTGGTTGGTAAAGTCTAGGTTCCTAACAAAATTTCCATTGTCACACATGTTTACTATTCATCAGGTGTTGGATGCCATCTAACAAAGGTTACGAAGACCTGATTAAACTTATTCACCATTTTTCATGGACTAAATGGGATGGAAACATTGGATTTATATACATATCATGGATATATTACATTCAACATAAATGCAAAGGAGGTTTGGGGCTAATTGACCCAAAAAATCAAGGAATCTATTTAACAGCTAAATGGATTATAAGAGATATGAAAGGTAAAGAACCATAGAATACTCTTAAAAGGAACAAAATTAACATAGATTTAGTTAAAGGTAAATGGAAATCGGTGGGATGACTTGATGTCCAAAATCCTTCATGCTCCTTTTTTTCAATTAATGCTTCTCCATCCCTTCAATCTATTTGGAAGGCTTGGCAATATATCTGTCATCTTCTAAAATGGAGAGACACCTCTCCTCAACTTGGGTTCAACTTCTCCACTTCATCCATTTGGTGTAAGAAACTTATCATTTATCATGAGTAGCCCCTAGCATTAAGTTTTCCAACACATTCATATTTTATTATAGATGGATTTAAGAATCGGGCTTTGTGCCATGAACATTGAATTAAAAGATAATGTATTGTAGACCAAAAATATGGTGAATCATTTATAGATTTATCCATGAATGGAAAACACTATCAAAATAAGAGGTAGATGAAGACATCACACCACTTATATTCAATAAAAATATAGTATTGACTGATACCCTTATTTTTATTATTTTATTAATCAAAGTTTTAAAAAAAAATTCTTAAACAAATGTTTCAATCAAGATTTGCTATTGTTAGAAAATTTGATTTGTTATGAACATTTTTTAAGTTGATATTTTAGATCACATTAATTGACATCATTGGGCTCAATTTCACTATGCTTATGTAGTTCTATTACAATATTATGATGATTTCATTAAAAATATATGTAGTTTTGCATGTTAAATTTGTATACTTCTATCATTTTGTATTTAGTTTTATGTCTATTTTAGAAAAATGTCTTGAAATGTGAATGTATTAAGGAATGACACAATTATGTTTTAAGTTGAGCTTAGTTTCCTACCTCTTATTCATCCCTATATAAACATAGTCTCATTAACTTAGCCTCTACCTTATCATTATATTTACTTGCATTGAAGTTCTGGACTAATGTTGGAGCTCCAACACATCATGCTATCTTTGTGTTGGCTTGTATGAAAGTTATAGTCCTTATTATGAACATTTTTTAACTTGACATTTAGATCATCACATTTAATTAATATCATTGGGGTTGAACATCAAGGTTCTATGTTTATGTAGTTCTATTACATCATTGAAAATATATGTAATTGTATAAATAAAATTTTTATACTTCTATCATTTTGTATTTATTTTTGTATTTATTTTAGGATTAGGTTAGTGCTCAATCAGGTTTACAATTAGACTTATGATTCATTAGACTAGATAAATCTAAAGTAATAGAAAATAACTCTTCAACCTAAAATTATATAAATCAACTTTATAATTTAACAATTATCTTGGTTAGGGTTAAGGTTAGGTTGTGAATAAGGTTCAATTAGAGTTAGGGTTATTCTTAGGGTTTAATTAGTGTTAGGATTCAATCAAGGCTATAGTTAGGGTTCTAGGATAAAGCTTGGGGTTATGATTAGGGTTATGATTAGGTTAGGGTTCAATTAGGGTTAGGATTGGGGAAGTACGACTCATTAAACTCAATAGTAATATAAAATAACTCTTTACCTTGAAATTACATAAATAAAATTTATAGTTTAATAACTATACTCCATTCAAATAAATAGTTCTAAAGTAATATAAAATAACTCTTCACCTTAAAATTACATAAATCAATTTTATCAGTTAGATTCAGTGTTTAGTTAGGGTTAGAATTTAATTAAGGTTAGGGTTATAGCTAGCTACAAGGTCAAATTATGATTATTGTGAGGGTAAGGGTTAGGTTTCAATTAGCATTATGGTTTAATTAGGGTTAGGGTTAGTGTTTAATTGAGGTTAGGGTTAGGCTTCATTTTGGTTTAGAATTATTGTTCAATTAGGGTTAGGTATAGCATTAAATTAGACTTTACTAATCATATTAGAATTACTATTATAATAATATTTAATTAGAGTTAGGGTTAAGGTTAGAATTAAGGCTAGATTTACAATTAATTAAGGTTAGGGTAATAATTCAATTGGGATTAAGTTGAGACTCTAGAGGTTGAGATTATAATTCAATTAAGACTAATAGATGTATTGTATTTTATATTTATTATTTAATTTTTATTTTTTTTTAAATTGTTAATGTTTTCATTATTTTATTATTCCTATAAATAATTACTCTGAAGGCACCAAGCATAACTTTAAGAACCCCCCCTTGGCCAAGGTGCAAAAGCCTTGCCAATCTTGTATACTTCCCAAAAAAATATTAATTTAATTGGCGAATTTTTCATTTTTCGGGAAAAAAATAAATCTCAAATGGTGAATGTTTTGTAATCACTAGAAGTCTATGGAAAATCCTAGAAAATTGCAATTTTTTAAAAACCAATAAAATATTTTTATTGGAAAACTTTAAAACCTATTTTCAAACCAACAAAATATTTCCTTTGATGAATTAAACCTATTTTGAAACCAATAAAATATTTTTCTGGGCGAATTAAGCCTATTTTCAAAACAAAAAAATCATTTTGTTGGTGATTAAAACTTATTTTCAGACCAAAAAAATATTTTCATTGGTGAATTAAACCTATTTTAAAATGAATAAAAAAATATTGGTGAATTAAACATAATCTCAAACCAATAAAGAAATTCATTGGTGAAATAAAATAGTATGCCAATAAAAAATCATAGCGTGGGTGGAAAAAATATCAAATGCTACAATTACATATTGTTCTATTCCAGGAAAAATTTTCCACACATCCAAATTTCTTCATAAAGTGTCTGAAATGGGGACAAGAGTCAACATATTTATTATGTCTGAAGCTAGATATCAGTGCAAATTAATATAACCCACGACCATTCGATGAATTTTTGATGGACGATTGTAGTTGTATTCTGGAAGAAAATGTCTAAAGCACTAGACTTGTGAATTCAAACCTCCGGAATAACATGAGAACCATTCAATTTTTGAAAAATCAATGGTCAATGTTTTTTTACTTATTAAATCACTTAAAGTCATGACACCCAAAATAATACTTTATTGTTGATTGGCTATTGGTAGTTGAAGGTCACTCAAGTTACAAATTAAGCCTTTGGATTCATCATGGTGACCGCCTCCTCAACCTAGGTGATTACTAGTTCTGTGGAGTATCAATGACTTTAATATCTCCTAAGTCAGGTGACAAATATTTGCTCATAAAAATTAATGGTTGAGATTGGAAATTAATGATCGGACAGATCCCATGCACTTACACTATTGAGAAGGTGATGTCATAAGTTTTCCATAGTAATGGAAGATTGTGACATCTATCCTCGGTGGGATTGAGCTTTAGCTCATGGTTAATGGTCTAAAATGAATCAACGGTTAGCACTAAGTTCGTCAAAGATCAACAACTATTGCAAGATGGATGGTTGTAGTTGCATTCCGAAAGAAAATTTCTGAAGCACTAGACTTGTGAATTCAAACCTTCAGAATAATGCCAGAACCATTATATTTTAAAATATCAATGGTTGACATTTTATTATTTATTAAATCACTTAAAGTCATGACTCAATTTTCTCATTATAATATTGTCACATCAAGTGGTGAATTAAATTTTTAAGTGTTGAGTATTTTAATCTTCATTCTATATACTTCACCAACTTGATGCTCTTCATATGATTTATAATATATTTGGCTTTGCTTTATTTCTTCTCTATTCTCAATTTCTCTGTGATATTATGGAATCTTAATGGTGTGTCATGCTACCCAATTTTTTTTGGGAGAAGAGAAGCAACTATGCATACGATAGATGAAAGCTAGGTATGGTTTTTCCTATTCCCTATGTGCAAGTTGAGGAGGCTATAAGAATAATTGTGGGTAGGGAATGGCTTCATTACAACCATCACACTCTATTTTCTGAGGTAGCTTTTTCTTTCTTGTCCAATTGCATGGACATTTTGTTAGATAAAGATTTGGTGAAGATGTTGGTAATACGTTATTTGTAGCTGATCCGGTGGACATTTTTCAGTGAAAATTAAAGTGTCTCATTTCTCTCCAAAATCTACACCATCAGAAAGAGCTCAGCGTCCTGATTCCAACGCAACTCAAACGGAGCGAAAAGGAGTCCATTTGCACGAGTTATGGCCAGTCAAACCTTGGGTCAAACTGGGATCACAGGGCATCCAGGAAGCAGAAAAAATGATTGTTTCATAAATCAACGAAAGCAGCATCAAGTCAAAGAGCTCATCGAGATGATTCTGATGGCGTTCGTTTCGTCGAAATCCGACATCGGAGGCTCAAGATACAGCTGGTCAAAGTTTCAGGTTGACTTAGTGGATTGAAGGTATAGTGATGACGTCATCATCCGTACAGATGACGTCAGCATTTGGTATGAAATTTGAAATGGACCAATCGAAAATTGACACGTGGCAATCCATACTGTCCGTACATGTTGATGTGGCAGGTGATGTCAGCGAATCCTGTGTTGACACGTGTCATCCGTACACACAGTCAGCGTTGAGGTGGCAGCGCGGTCAGCATCCAGTCAGCAGTACGGAGTCCGCATCGTCATCCGAGTCAGCATCCCACATCGTCATCTAGTCAGCAGTCCAGTCAGCGGGTATGGCGAATCGGGCTTGGACACGTGGCATGGTGAGTTGGCGTAAAGTACAGTTGATTGGCATCCATGTCAGCGGCTTTGTCACTGCACAGTCAACGGGTTCAACAAATGGGAGCTTGCCACGTGGCAAGCTCATGGTGCCACACGTGTCTTCGTCATATCACCTCCTTTGATGTCGGGCCGGTTGAATATGGTTGCAAAATGTTCAGGTGGCCCACGTAGGATTCGAAATTGAAGCCTCCCATACGTGAATATTGCGCACCGCCGTTGGACCACACACCGAACGCTATACTATAGATAGGTGTCGGTTTGTTTTGATCAGTTAGCAATTTGACTGCATGGGAAAAATGCCAACCGTTGGGAGTGGAAGCCGGGACCACTCGGGTATTAAAATTCCCTTCCACCATTCCACTACCGAAAGGTTTGGATTATAAACAGGGGTCGGTTTGTTTTGTTTGACAGCAGACAACCGAATGCCTTTTAATTTAAAACAAACCCCCTATAAATATAAAACAAATAACCTTTTATGAAAAAAGTAATCTCCCAAAAATCAAAAGCCCGATGGGAAAACATTATCGTAGGGCTTAAATATTTTGTTAAGAGATTATTAGGGATATTATAAGATTTTTATGGGAAGTTAAATTATTATAGGGAGATTTTTGAAAATATGATTTGTAATTTGGAGAGATAAGGTGAATATTTGCAAATCAATTGGTTGAGAGCCAAATTGAGAAAATTTTATGTATAAAAAGGGGTGTAAGAGGAGAGTTGAAGGCAAGTAATTTTTTAGGTGTTGAAGTCTTGATGCTGAGGTGACGGAAGAGGGGCCTTGTTGAAGAGTTTTCAAATCATTCTTGCATGTCAGAGTGTCGCTACGCTACTGAAGTGCTTGGAGAATGGTTATGGTGCTATTGTAATCGATTTTGGAGTTAATCGGATT
>VDFB02086081.1:362375679-362389542 GCA_007258455.2 Sequoia sempervirens
ATTATCTAATTACAGGGAAATACATCATTTATTTATTTTTTAATTAAAAGAAATCATTCTAAACCCTATATAGGATACATTGATACTTCAAAAGCCTCTGGAGGAATTTGAGATTATGCAAATATATGTCAAGTAAATACCTAGATTACAAATAGTAGCGGGAACAATGTAGGATTTGTTGAGCAGAGCAAGAATGAGATAAGTAGCAATGAATTCTATGCCTCCTTTCACACACATCTCCTCACCGTTCTATGTCATTCTTTATGGAAACACTTCTCCATTTTGGTGGTCTATGCTTGAAAATAATGTTTTCACGAAGGTTTTAGAGTATGTTTATTAAAATGAAAACTCCATTCTGGTGGGCTATGCTTGAAAATAAGATTTTGACAAAAGTTTTAGGGTATGTTTAATAAATTTTTAGAGTATTTTGGTGGGATATATTCTTGATTCCTTAAATGATTTATTCAAATGGATTGTGACTAAATAAATGACTAACTATTTAGTCATTTTTAATTGTGTGACTAAATAATTTTTAATCAATGACCAAACTAGTAATTTATTTACTCATTTATAGCTGAATTGTAAAAAATGCACAAAATTTAGTCATTTTTAGTTGTTGTGACTAAAATTTTTAGTCACCTAGTCATTTATTTTCCAAATTCTACTAGTGTGTGCTTCCTTGTGCGATTAGGGATCTCTGAATGTTGAGGGCCCTAGGGATAAGCTCGTCATAAGAAGTGACACATTGCATCTTTAACTAAAAGGATAAATCCGTATTGACATTAGAAATGATGATTCTAACTTGTTGCTCATTAGGAATGGGTCACTTGCTCTTACTAGCTCGCTACCTCCATCGTTGTAGGAAGTTTGTGATCAAGTTCAATATTCTAATTTGATCTTAGCAGGTTTGAAAATAATAGTAAAATCGAATTTAATAAGTTTTGGAATTAGCATTTTAAAGTGTTTTTTGGTGTCATTGCTTCAGACTATCTTCTCTTTGCGGGGAGTGGTTGCATGCCAATTTTTTCGGTGTAAAATATCGAGAATTATTAAGATTTTGTTACGTCTATGAATAAAATTATTGGAGTGTGAGTTTGATATTTTTTGAAGATCTAAATATTCAAGCTTAGTAAAGAAAAATCATGTCAAATAATATTAGTCCAGAAAAAAATGAAGAGATAGTTGCTAGAATGTGGGCTAGATTGAAAAGAAAGGGTGATGGGAAATTTTATTGTCCTTGAAATAATTGCAAGGGCTTAAAGATGAGATGAATTTTAATCACAACAGCTAAGAAACATTGTAGGCAGCATGGTCACGTTGAAGGGGGGCATGATTATCATCCATTGGTAAGTTGTTCATTATATGTGTTTATATTGATTGAATCTATAAATGTTCATATCGTTTTAACATTATATATATATAATCACTTGATCATGATCATGGTTTATTTGTGTCCATCATTATTATAAAGGTGGGGCTCCCTAGGGCAGATGATATGGATTATCATGGCCTTGAAAATGTGGTTTTGCAAGCAGACGAACATGGAGCTGTGAATATTGAAGATGAAGTTAACGATCCTATGGAAGAATATGATCATGTGCCAAAAAATATAGTTGAAGATGATGGTACAAATACATTGATCCGTGACACATTTAGTGGTAAGAGCTGATCATGATGATCAAGATGACACTTGATGATTGTTCATGGCAATTTACACATGCCGAAGGCATATGAACCCCTTTATGAAGGATCCCAAACAATTCTTCTCTTTGTTGTATTGTTGTTGGTGAACTTGAAGGTTATGAATGGTTTATCCAACATAGCAATCTCACGGATGTTAAGGTATGTCATATATGTCATCTTTTTTCATCTATTTTAATTGTTATTAGTTCATCACTAGTAAATAAAGGATGAAATATGTGCCATTAATATTCTTTATATGAACAAATTATTTTTTGTTGTAGATTGATTGGTGAATTTTTGTTACCACCATCAAATATTTTACCTCGCTCATACCGAGATTTATGTGCCATTATGAAAGATATCAGAATGGAGTATCAAGCAATAGATGCATGTCCCAATGATTATATTATATATCATAAACAACAGGAATTTGCAACAGAATTCCTGGAATGTCATATCAGTAGATATCGAATAGATCAAGTAACAAAAAGTGTCATAGGGTTCTTAGTTATATTCCCATTATTATTCATGTAATGCAATGATTATTTAGGTGTGAAAGCTTAGCACAATTTGGCGGATTACCATGCCGCGAAATAGAAGTGGAATGAAATTCTTCGAATGCCTACAGATGGTTCTACATTTAGGGACATGAAGGAAAAATGGCCACACTTTAAAGAAGAACCTTGTAATCTCAGGTTTTCATTGGCAGTGGATGGTGTCAATCCATTTGGAGAGCTGAGATCTATTTACTCAGTGTGGCCTGTTTTTGTTATCAACAATAGCATTCCTCCATGGATGTCAATAAAGAGGGAGCACATAATGTTGTCAATGATTGTTCCAGGTATTTGTTTACATCAATTTTCTTTAATGTAGTAGCATCTCATTTGTCTTATTTGTTACATAATGACATTTTTTTCATTCAATAGTCATGTACATTAATTTATATATATTGCAGTAAAATGGTTATAATAATTATGTAATGTTTATGTTCATTCAACTAGGTAAGTACCAAGTTAAAGATATGAATGTATATATCGAGCCTCTTATCGACGAGTTACTGAAGTTATGGAATGGCGTCACTATGTATGACATCTCCAGACCGATAGGACAAAGACAATTTCAATTCCATGCAATGCTTGTATGGACAATTCATGATGCCCCAGGGCTAACACATTTTTGTAGTATGTTATAACGTTCATTGCACTTTAACAATATTTAATTTGATGAAGTAGATATCATGCATGTTTTTAAAATAATCTATTCATTATATAATTATAAAATTGGCATATTTAATCCAATTATATATATATGATCTTGTAGGTCTTCAAACAAAGGAAAATTTGCATGTCCAATTTGTGGTCCAAAGATGAAATCTCATCATTCAACAAGTTTAGGAAAGTAGGTGTTTGATGAGTATAGGCATTCCTCCACATAAATCATAAGTATCGAACTACTGAAAAATAGCTTTTCAATGGGAAAGGAGAGACTACATCAAAACCACGAAGAATGACACCTCGCCAATGGAAGTTGGAATATAATAGAATTAATCGTCAAGGTTATACATCGGATCAAATTGTTTATCTATCATATATGATATGTTTTGAATTTATATTTTTATATTGTGTTGTGTTTACTCATGTTTTAATTGACAATGATTGTCGTTGTTAATTTGTTTAACTTATATGCTTCATGAAGGTCGTCAAGGCATTAATGGTCGGCTTCCACAAGGATTGAAAAGTTATCCTAGACAATTTAGTAGGTTGCCTTACTATGAGCAGCTAGAAATTGTGCATTTGTTTGATACAATGCATATTGGAAAGAATATAATAAATGTTATGAAAAATATTGGATGGAAGACATGACAAAGAAAAAATTGTCAAAAAATTTGTAGTGACATTCAGGAAGCCAATCATGCAATGAAAATTTTTATTCAATTAAACAGTGATGGAGACCAAATTAATATAAGTTCCCTTCCTTGGTTATTAACAGAGCAGCAAAGCAATGCTATAAAAGAAGTCATACGAAAAATTTGATTTCCCATAGGATTTGCTACGAACATAAACAATATAATAACAAAGAAAGGTTAATTTGGGTCAGGGATGAAAACGCATGATTGGCATACCTTCATTAAAGTAATTATTCTAGTATATTATATACACTTGTATAATGCATGTACTTTTCAGTGTATTGTGTTTTACTTACTTGGAAAAATAATGAAAAAATCATTTTATAATTGTTGCAGTACGTTCTACCTCTATCTCTTTCAGACAACTTTAACAACAATATCAAGCAAATTATATATGATCTTGGAAAATACATGATGTAAGTAGCGATATTTGTTCAATTCGTTGTATACATCTTATAATTGCCATTTGTTTTTACTTGTTATGTAATATACTGTATATTTTTGTTAAATCTCATTAATATATTTGCACCTTGAATCACTTGTAGATGGCTATCATCTAAAGAAATCCATAAAGAAGATATAAATTATTGGAAGAGAAAAATTCCTCGTCTAATGTGTGAAATGCAAAAGTGTCTACCTTCGACATTTTTCAATGCACAAGAACACTACCTCATACACCAGGTTGATGAGATTGAATTGTGTGGACTTGTACACACAAGGTCAATGTGGATGGTTTAGAGGCACTTGAAATTTTTGAAGGCTTTGGTTAGACAAATAGCACATCCTGAGGGTTCTATTGTGGAGGGATATATGGTATACCAGACCATGGTATACATTAGTGAATATCTTCCTAAGTTTGTAGCAAAGATCTATGTAGATCGCATCTGGGATCCCAACTCCATTAACAAAATCAAAGGGGAGTACCTGATGGGGAAAGGTAGATTGAGGAAAGTGAGAGGTAATTATAAGATGGTCATGGAGATTAATTGGAATACATTTTACATATGGTTTTTATGTATATTGTACTTATTTAATTTTAATCTTCAATATACATCAATTATAAATAAAGGATGGACATCATGGGTATTTAACTAATTATACGCAGTTTGTGAATTTTTTTTTTTTTTATACAGTTGGTCGAGAGTGGGATGCACTACATTTGTACGTCACCAACAATCTTGATTGGATGATGGTATGGATTGAATGATGTTAACAATCTGGTCGCCAAGATTAACATGTGAAGGTGTGACTTCATTGTTAAAGAAGCTCATCGTAATGGAGATTCCACGTTACAAAAAGGGAAATTGATTTAGCATATGGTTTAAGAGATAAACAGTACATATAAATATATTAATCACCCATATTATTTAATTTTTTAATTATATTGATGTATATATATGTTGAGATTGTTTTGCATACATTCTCGCAAAGAATAAATATGTTTATCAACTCGATGATATTGCAATAATTTTACATGTTTGACATATTGCAGGTGAAACACCACAAGGCTATGTGGTGCAATGGTTGTAAATTTTGAATCAAAATGTTGGATGACATGAAGAAAACTTGTGATTCTGGTAAAACTGTAGTCTTTCAGGTGACTAATGTTTCATCTAGAAGCGACATACATCCATAAGTCTCAGAAAATTGATACTATGGGATTTTGGATGATATACTTGAGAGTGAATTTAAGTCCTTTAGATTAATTCTATTCATCGTCCTATGGTACAGGCTACAATTGAATGAAAATGATCTTGAGAGAACTATTATTGAACATGATAATGGATTTACCATGGTTAATACAAGGTTGATCGAGCGAGCTAAAATGAGCCCTATGTTCTTCCAAGCCAATGTGAGCAGGTATTTTACTTAGAGGTTCCAGGTAAACCAGGTTGGTCATTTGTTGTTAGACATGATCCAAGAGGAAGGTTGGTAAAGTATAGTGTGGTGGAAGAATAAGATACTGAAGAACTAGAAGATGATGTAGATGATGATCAGGATCAACAGTTAGTTGATGATTTCCCTAACGAAGATGTCGAAGAGGAGGAACTAGATCATGATGATGTAGGAGTTAATGTTCATGAAGATGATATCCTTGTGGATGATGACATTATCAAAATTGATATCGACGACGACAATGATGATATGACCAATCCTTACAATGTCGAATCTGGATCGGATGATACAAACAAAGAGTTGGATGAAGAAGAAGATCAATGACATTGAAATGTATGAGTTATGCGATTATATTATCTATTTGATATTAATTTCTTGATAGAATTATATTTGACTTATGTGGTTACATAATTAATTCATGATGTTTTTAATTTTTATGCCATTACATAATTAATTTAATGATGTACTTTTTAATGTTTGAAAGGTCAAAAAATTAAAACATTTCAATAGTGATGTTAACAACCTTGAAATTAGTGTGTTTTATGTTTCATGTGATCATAAAAGATTAATTCAGTTGTAGATGTGGTTGTTCAGTGGTTGATGTATAAAGGCCTTTAAAAGGCATAAAGTGATCATTGTAATGGTTGTTGATGGTTGGGGATTTAAAATACAAGCTCTTGACATTTGAAAATCTATGTTTTTCTTCAAATTTTTTGTATTTTTCTTGTTATGCAGCACTGTATAGTCACATGCAGCCATATTTTGATGTGAAATCAATTCCAAGTCGTGAAAATGTGTTATCTTTGATTTGAATCTGATTTGAAGGCTTAAGGCGTTGATTTGAGTTAGAAAGCTTCATTTCTTTGCATACAGCCTAGTTACCCTATTTTTGAGGGTTTTGTAGTCCAAACATGATATAAAGGGGCTCTTACACTTTTTTTGATTACTATAGCTTGTGTAAGAGGCCCCATGGATACTGTTGTAATTGTAGGATGCATGAATAGGGCGTAGGATGAGAAATAAAGAAGGTATAGCTACTTTCCTCAAGAGTTTTGTGAAGAAAAGCATGTGAAATGAGAGGTACTTTCTGGATCGATGCTTGTTTGCTCCACTTTCTATAAGAAGGATTTCAAGGCCAGAAGTATGGGTTAGCAAGTTAGATATTTTTTGGTCTAGTCTAAGTAGAGTTGCAGAGCAAATTGTAAAGTTCGATGGTTTTAGAGAGAAATACAATTTAGATTCTAAGTTATTCTGTAATCAATTTTGAATTCATGGGCATTTAATGTTATATAATAGTACTAGCATTTGAGTTGAAATGATAAATTCAAACTCATGTCTCTCCACTATAGTCGTGCAGGATAACTTTCTCAGCATGTAGCAATTGATTGGAATATCGTAGAACCTTCATTTTTTTTGAAATGTAGACTGGTCTCTTATTTATTTATAACTAAGGTTTGGAGGCGCAAATCTTCATGCAACTCGCCACATCCACATATCTTTTGAGAAGTATCTGAAATTTAACTTTTTAAAGGTTCAACCAAAACTTAATCATGGAACCCCCAATAGTTGCACCCAAAAAATATCATTTGTTGCTTGTAGAATATGATATTTTTATTTAAATTAAAATTAATATACAACCTAAGTGGACCAAATACTTATTGATAACCATAAATCTTTGATATCTCTACCTTTTATATTCAACACATATGGACTAATAGTTGAACACAAAATCTATTTGTTGTTATAAAAACAACACATAATTATTTAAAATACAACTTATATTGAACAAAAATGGACCAATAGTTGAACACTAAATTTTTTTGAAAATCCTTCACATTTAATGGGAAAATACATGTTATTTATTGTGCTCACCTTTTATATTTGTGATAGGACAAACTATTAATATAAATGTATCCAATGCTTGTACATTGCTACCCCAATTGTCGTACACATAAGAACAATATTTTTTCACTATGATAACAATATTGCTCGATGGACCTGGACCAACTAACGAGGACTTTAAAAATCCTCCTACACTTTGGGCTTTGTAAGACCCGGGAGGGTGATCCCTTAATGTGTTTACGACCTTTGCACCAATATCATAAACAACATTAACACATAACAAATAATCCCATTGAATAGCTCAACACAATAGGATAATATCAAATAAAATTGGTTGTTCACTGATAATATCAACTATCTGGAGCATGAGATAACTACAACGCAATCCATAGTAAAATATAGTCATTAATTTGCAATTTGTAGCAAGCTCTAGGAAAAGACAAACAATTATTGAACTACACAAATAAGTACAACTTAAATCAGTGCCATATATCCATTGCAGGAGTCAAATTCATAAGCATCTAAAGGTTTATGACAGATTTAATACATAACATATAAGATCCCTGACAATATTCCATTACAATTTCATCAGTATGCATTCTCACCCAATACTACTTATCAAATCCTTATACATAACATATCCGCCTATAATCCCATTCAAGAATTTTAATTATTTCCTTGAATTAAAGCTAAAATAAGGATTATACACACCACAACAGTGAAATGAATGAAACAACCCTTATTCATCTTATTCAAAATTTGGATATGCATGTACAGTGGAGAGACATGAGTTTGAATTTATCATTTCAACTCAAATTCTAGTACTGTTATACAACATTAAATCCCCACGAATTCAAAACCGATTACAGAATAACTCAGAACCTAAATTGTATTTCTCTCTAAAACCATCAGACTTTACATTTTTCTCTACAAATTCACCTAGACTTGACCAAAAATTATCTAACTTGCTAACCCATACTTCTAGCCTTGAAATCCTTCTTATAGGAAATGAAGGAGCAAACAAGCATCGGGCCAGAAAGTACACATGTCACCAACCAGTTGGCACACCTAGTGATATTCCAAAAATTGTTACAACAACCATCACCTTGGAAAATATTCTTGTTCATCATGTCAGCTAAGAAAAGTTGATGCAACAACAAAAAACCACAAGAAAACTGTGTCGAGAATACCATCAAAGCAAAATTAGAAACCGTTGTAACCGCTTCATCTGATTTACCACTTGTTAGTAATCCATTCCTTTTACTCTTCCTCAGTCAAATAATTAGTTACCCATTTTTGGTATTCTTCATCAATCGGCCAGTCAAAATTAATCACCTCATTCACCTTGGTATTATAAGGTGTGTATTTTATTGCTACCTGATTTTCATCTCTTTCAAAAGCTTCCAAAAATGAGCAGGTACTAATGATTTTATCCATACAACTCACCAACAAGTCATAATCTAACTCAACAAAAATTAATTTAATTTGATCATTGATGGCTTCACTTGCTTGATCCTACCACTAATGGAGTGACCTAATTTTCCCCTGCTCATCAATTATATTTGGTAACAATGTGTTACCCCAATCATTAAAATTCTTCACCAATTCCCTGATCTTCCTACTCAAATCATCTGGTAGGGTTTGAAAACCTTGCAATGATTTAACCAACACTTGAGTAGGCTTTAATGATTGGGGCCTATTATTTGTATCAAACCTTGAAGTCTTATACATGACATCCAAATCACTGGCCCTAGGGATCCAATTTTCAATCAATGGTATCACTGCTTCTTGATCCCTATCAATATTCTTTATTGCATCTAACAACAAAGAATATAAAGAATGTATAGATAGCAATTTACTATCAACCTTTTCATTTAAATGCCTCAAGACAGTAGTAACAATCTCCTCTTGCTTTGAAAGAGATCCCTCCTCACTTACCTTCAATGATGTTTGCAATTCATCAATTATTTGCAAGAGCTGCTTCTTTGTAGGATCAACAAAGCACTATGTTTCTTCATCAATTTGTTCTAAAGGAGGGGTGAGAGAAAGATTCTGACTGGGATACCCTAGTGTGGAAACAATTGGAGAAGCAGGAGGCACTGACCCTGTTGTGGAAGGTAATGTATTGGTCCCTGGAGCACTTGATCTCTCCCCAATCTATTTATACCTAAACCTTTCCACCTCAGTCTGCAACTCAACATTCCTTTGTTGCATCTTGTTGTATTCCTCAATCAAAAGGTTATACTTCTCTATTAGGCTCTTCTTTTCAGCCTCCTCCCTTTCAGCAGTCTTTTGGGCCAATTTGGCCACATTCATAGTCAAATTAGTGGCCTTAGTGGTTGAGGTCTCTGAAGCTCTCTTTATTATTAATCCTCCTCTGAAATTTAGATTAATATCCATAACATTTGGCTTTCTTCCTTGAGGGGCCAATGCCCAAATTGCCAAAGTTTCATATTCCTCACTGAAGGCAAAATCTTGCAATGCTTCCTTGACTTCTTCTTCAGAGTCTTGCAAAGGATGCTTGGACTTTAAAATATCATTAAATGTTACAACATCTACAATGTCCCATTTAGGTAGAATCAACACACCAGCCTAGCTCACTAGTCTTCTTCCCTCTTCAGGAGTGATGTTCTTAAATTCCTCCATTAATTCAACTTTTACCTCCTCATCATTATCTTGGTCTGACCTATCAGGCCTTAGTTCTCTTCTCTTCTTACATTTCTCTTAATATTCTTCAAATTTCATCCTCCATACCAATTGCAAGAATATAGGAGTTTTTACAAATGTATTGTCATCTAGAAACTCCTTACATGCTTCTATTCTTGTATCTTGTACACTTTTTCCTTTTATATCTAAATCAGATAGAACCAATTCAGCTAGCCTAGGAGGGGAAGGCATACCAACCTGCATGTCCTAATCAGTAACAATAATTTCATCCATCAGATCCTCCTATGGTTGATCAGTTCTTTATCTTTTAGGGCTTGGATCGGATGGTGGTGATGAGGTACTGTCTTCTGGTGATGATTCTAAATCTGTAACGCCCTGCTGCACAAACCCCAAAGGAACAAATAAAACTGCAACAATTTTTTTTTTAAATAACATAATAATTGTACTTAAGTATTCCAACATAGCAATGTTCTAAGTTGCACAAATAAATCCCTTAGGGTACACGAGGTGACATTCCTATACTAACCCATAACAAAGATAATATATTTAACATTATAAATACAATTACGTAAATCCAATCATCATGACATCAATTAAAACATTCATTCACAATTTCAAGAAAGATATGAATATACCAAATGACACCATACATACATATGACAATATATGAATCATAAAAATATAAAGTATATATATTTTGATAGATACAACACAACTTAACAATGTTTACAAATGGTAATATAAGAATGAATCACATGGTGTGATAGTACAATACGTCTGTCTGAAATACATCTCAATAACCATATATACAAATTACATCATAATCTTCCCAACATGCATGGGAATTGATACATCAATAAATAAATTACATCTGAAGTATAAACATACATCTGGTACATAAGAACACAAGATCAACAACATCTGCCAAAACCTTGTAATGAAAAACACAACTGCATCCAAAGGGAACCCAACAGGATGCGAAGCACACTCCACCCAACCACCCCCGTGCTGGGAGTAGACAAGGAAGGATCCCCGACCAAGCACATATAATGGTAACAAAATAATAACTCCATACAAGATAACATAACATCAAAAGACCACATAGAAACTAAACCACAATAAATCACCAAAGGTCATAACGATAAACCACTTTCGAAACATAACAATAAATCACTTTCCAAATAATACAACAATGAGTCACGAAACACATCATCAATAAATCTCAAGTCATTATATCAATAGAATACTTCTAGAGGACTTCACTAAAACAACACAAATGGAATGTTAGAGGAGAGTGTCATCGCATTGCTTCACATGGATTATCCAGACAACCTAGTTTAAGGTGCCGCCTCCATCTATACATGGATTATCCAGACAACCTAGTTTAAGGTGCCGCCTCCATCTATGGTTCTCCTGACAACCTATCTCAAGGCGTCGCTCTATAGGGTTACTCATGCAGAATCGTTAACCTTTCATGAAGACAAGGAAATGATCATGCCAACCACGGCCTTCTCGGTCCCCTTTAGTCTATGATAGCACTAACAGGTGGACGAAGCATCACAATTATCTTATTAATGTTTAATCCCCACCCATGATTAATTACTTAGGTTATCACTGATTACTCTAACTCTATGTGGGTTACCTTGATAGCCCCTTTGTGCGCTGACCCCCACTTAAAGCCACTCTCTCTAAACACTCAACACAAAATGTACAACACAAAAGGATTGCACCAACAAGAAATATTGAACCAATCAAATGGATCCTTCGTGAGGCATAACCATCTCGCCAAAACATATGAAACACATTCACAAAATGGTACAATCCAAGTGTAAATTAAAATCACAGCCATAGTCAAAACATAGGCCAAATATCAAAATGAAAAATCAATAATAGCATCAGTATCCCCACCTCTGGAAGTTCTAAATCCATAACTTAAGCTCCTATAAAAGGTCAAACTAACTCTAGGGTTTTCCCACATGACATACACCCGAATAAAAGAAAACTCCAATTAAATAAAATGAATAATCTCAAGAGTGAATAAATCATAGAGCAACGCCAAACAAACTACAAGGCACAATAAATTTCACCAACTTCATAAATCAATAACTCGAGAAAGTTCGATTAAATTCATAGCATATAGTTTATTTCCAATTTGCACAATTATATTATAACATTGCAATTTTCTTAAAATTATCATATTAAATTCATACTCACAGCATATCCAACCGACTACACATATATATGCAATTATATACATATACTTATATATATGTATGCTTTTATGCGTATTTATATATATATATAAATAAAACATATATATATATATATAAATAAAATAATCATTTAATAAAACATTTAATAAACATCATATTAAATTCTTATTCATAATATCTCAAAATTGTTATATATATATATATATATAAATATATATACATATATACTTTTATGCATATATACATGTATATATATATATATATATTTAAAAAATAAAGCATTTTAATAAAAGTCGTTTTAAAAAAAACACGTTATAAAAATAATAAAATATATCATTCTGAAAAATATTATATACATATATATATATATATAATAAAATAGAAATCGCATAAAAATAAATAAATGAATTTTAATTTAAAATTTATTTTAAAACAATGCAGTACCACTGGTGGTACTACGCACCTCCCTATGGGAGGCCACATTCCCCACCAGATTGCGTATAATAGTTTGTGACTGTTGTGCGCAGTCTGTGTGGACTATGTGCAGCACCACCGTGTGGGGGGGTTGGGGGTGGTACGGCCACTGCCAACCATTCCCTTCCCTCCACATATAAATTAAATTTTTATTATATAATTTTTTTTATTTTATTAAACATGTGTATGCAGAAATCCGCATAAATTAAATTTGTTTCATTAAAATTTGAATATGAATATATATATATATATATATATATATATTCCAAAAAATGCATAAATACAATGAATAACTAGTCTAGTTTTTCCAACACAAAGTAATTAGGGCATGTAATTTTAATTTCCACAAAAATTGATTTTCTTTTCAATCACAAATTTCTCAACAAATTAATTTTCTCTCCAAAGTAAATTTCAACAGAATAACAAAATGATTTATTTATTTTCTTCCCAACAATAATTTCTCAACTCAATTTTATTGGAGAATTTCGAAAGGTTTTGGCTATAGTTTTCAACAGAGAAAGACAAAGATTTAACAACCAAATTCTCAATCACAGAAAACTTCTTTCATAACACAGAGAAAGTAATTTTCAACATGGCAACAAGATTTTGCTCACAAATTCAAAAAGAAGAAAACAATAAGTTTAAGGGAACCTAGAGTCCTTTGTTTGATGTAGAATCCCTTCTGCCACTTGTCCTCAGTTTCCTGCCTTCCACCCTCTTCTGAATCAATCCTTTAACCTTTTCTTCTAGAACAACTTTCACCCAGAAGCACAAAACAAAAACTTTTCTTTTCTTTTCTTTTTCAGACAAAAAAAATAGAGAAAACCCTCCTATGTGTAAAAACTCTTTTACAATAAAAATAAATCAAAACCAATAAAGCTCATCATCTTTTTCCTCAAAAATCCTCTCCATTCATTGGTTCTTTTCCTGCTTTTAAGCACATATATCTATAATTTTAATTAAAAATTAATTATTTTCTCAAGATATTCTCTACAAATTTACCTAATTTAATATCAGGAAAAAGATAATGTATAATTGTACCATCAATATTTATTTAATTTAATTCACCCACACTTTTAATTAATTAAATAACTTTTTTTGAATTACAATATATTTTAAAATTCAACATTTAACTAACTTACAATTAATCAAGTAACAAAACAATATTACTTAATCTTATGA
>VDFB02086081.1:362389642-362458267 GCA_007258455.2 Sequoia sempervirens
TTCTGAGACTTATGGATGTATGTCACTTCTAGATGAAACATTAGTCACCTGAAAGACTGCAGTTATACCAGAATCACAAGTTTTCTTCATGTCATCCAACATTTTGATTCAAAATTTACAACCATTGCACCACATAGCCTTGTGGTGTTTCACCTGCAATATGTCAAACATGTAAAATTATTGCAATATCGTCAATTGATAAACATATTTATTCTTGGCCAAATGTATGCAAAAAAAACAATCTCAAGATATATATACATCAATATACTTGAAAATAATTAAATAATATGGGTGATTAATATATTTATATAAAACTGCTTATCTCTTAAACCATATGCTAAATCAATTTCCCTTTTTGTAACATTGGAATCTCCATTACGATGAGCTTCTTTAACCAATGAAGCCACACCTTCCCATGTTAATGAGCAACCAATTTGTTGACATCATTCAATCCATACTGTTATCCAATCAAGATTGTTTGTGACATACAAATTAAGTGCATCCCACTCGACCAACTATAATAAAAATTGAAATTCACAAACGAATGATAATTAGTTAAATACCACAAGATACATCCCTATTTATAATTGATGTATATTGAAGATTAAAAATTAAATAAGTACAATATACATAAAACCATATGTAAAATTCATTCCAATTAATCTCCATGACCATATTATAATTACCTCTCACTTTCCTCAATCTACCTTTCCCCATCAGGTACTCCCCTTCAAATTTGTTAATGGAGTTGGGATCCTAAATGTGATCTACATGGATTTTTGCTACAAACTTAGGAAAATATTCAGTAATGTACACCATGGTCTAGTATACCATATATCCCTCCACCATAGAACCCTCAGGATGTGCTATTTGTCTAACCAAAGCCTTCAAAAATTTCAAGTGCCTCTCAACTATCCACATTGACCTTGTGTGTACAGGTCCACACAATTCAATCTCCTCAACTTGGTGTATGAGGTAGTGTTCTTGTGCATTGAAAATGTCGGCTGGGTAGACACTTTTTCATTTCACACATTAGACGAGGAATTTTCCAACAATTTACCTTCTTTACGGATTAGATGATAGCCATCTACAAGGATTCACAAATATATTAATGATTTAACAAAAATATATAGGATATTACATAACAAGTAAAACAAAATGGCAATTATAAGATGCATACAACAAATTGAACAAATATCGCTACTTTACATCATATGTATTTTCCAAGATCATATATAACTTGCTTGACATTGTTGTCGTGCTGTCTCATGAGATAGAGGTAGAATGTACTACAACAATTATAAAATGATCTTTTCATTTATTTTCCAAAAGTAGTAAACACAATACACTAAAAAGTACATGCATTATACAAGTATATATAATATACCAGAATAATTACCTTAATGAAGGTATGCCAATCATGCGTTTTCATCCCTGACCCAAATTAACCTTTCTTTGTTATTATATTGTTTATGTTCTCAAAGAAACTCGCAGTGGAAAATCAATTTTTCAGATAACTTCTTTTATAGCATTTCTTTGCTGCTCTGTTAATAACCAAGGAAGGGAACTTATATTAATTTGGTCTCCATCACTATTTAATTGAATGACATTTTTCATTGCATGATTGGCTTCCTGAATGTCACTACAAAGTTTTACAATTTTTCTTTGTCATGTCTTCCATCCAATATTTTCCATAACATTTCTATTATATTCTTTCGATATGCATTGTATCAAACAAATGCACAATTTTAGCTGCTCATAGTAGGGCAACTACTAAATTGTCTGGGATAACTTTTCAATCCTTGTGGAAGCCGACCATTAATTCCTTGACGACCTTCATGAAGCATATAAGTTAAACAAATTAACAACGACAATCATTGTCAATTAAACATGAGTAAACACAACACAATATAAAAATATAAATTCAAAACATATCATATATGATAGATAAACAATTTGATCTGATGTATAACCTTGACGATTAATTCTATTATATTCCAACTTCCATAGGTGAGGTGTCATTCTTCGTGGTTTTGATGTAGTCTCCTCTTTCCCATTGAAAATATGTTTTTCAGTAGTTCGATACTTATGATTTCTATGGAGGAAATGCCTATACTCATCAAACACCTACTTTCCTAAACTTGTTGAATGATGAGATTTCATCTTTGGACCACAAATTGGACATGCAAATTTTCCCTTTGTTTGAAGACCTGCAAGATCATATATAATTGGATTAAATATGCCAATTTTTATAATTATATATAATGAATAGATTATTTTAAAAACATGCATGATATCTACTTCATCAAATTAAATATTGTTAAAGTGCAGTCGAACATTATAACATACCACAAAAATGTGTTAGCTTTGGGGCATCATGAATTATACATACAAGCATTGCATGGAATTGAAATTTTCTTTGTCCTATTGGTCTAGAGATGTCATACATAGTGACGCCATTCCATAACTTCAGTAACTCGTCGATAAGAAGCTCGATATAAACATTCATATCTTTAACTTGGTACTTACCTAGTTGAATTAACATAAACATTACATAATTATTATAACCATTTTATTGCAATATATATAAATTAATGTACATGACTATTGAATGAAAAAAATATGTCATTATGTAACAAATAAGACAAATGAGATGATACTACATTAAATAAAATTGATGTAAACAAATACCTGGAACAATCATTGAAAACATTATGTGCTCCCTCTTTATTGACATCCATGGAGGAATGTTATTGTTGATAACAAAAACAGGCCACACAGAGTAAATAGATCTCAACTCTCCAAATGGATTGACACTATTCGCTCCCAATGAAAGCCTGAGATTACGAGGTTCTTCTTTAAAGTGTGGCCATTTTTACTTCATGTCCCTAAATGCAGAACCATCTGTAGGCATTCAAAGAATGTCATCTCCACTTCTATTTCGTGCATGGTAATCCATAAATTGTGCTAAGCTTTCACACCTAAATAATCATTGCATACATGGAATAATGGGAATATAACGAAGAACCTTGCGAGACACTTTTTTTGTTAGTTGATCTATTCGATATCTACTGATATGACATTCTAGGCATTTTGTTGCAAATTCCTATTGTTTATGATATATAATATGATCATTGGGACATGCATCTATTGCTTGATACTCCATTCTGATGCCTTTCATAATGGTAGATAAATCTTGGTATGAGCGAGGTAAAATATTTGATGGTGGTAACAAAAATTCACCAATCAATCTACAACAAAAATAATTTGTTAATATAAAGAATATTAATGGTACATATTTCATGCGTTATTTACTAGTGATGAACTAACAACAATTAAAATAGATGAAAAAAGATGACATATATGACATATCTTAACATCCATGAGATTGCTATGTTTGATAAACCATTCGTAACCTTCAAGTTCAACAACAACAATACAACAGAGAGAAGAGTTGTTTGGGTGCCTTCATAAAGGGGTTCATATGCCTTCTCAAGTACAGGTAAATCATGAACATCATCAAGGTCATCTTGATCATCATGATCAGCTCTACCACTAAATGTGTCATGGATCAATGTATTTGTACCATCATCTTCAACTATATTTTTTGGCACATGATCATATTCTTCCATAGGATCGTTAACTTCATCTTCAATATTCACAGCTCCATGTTCGTCTGCTTGCAAAACCACATTTTCAAGGCCATGATAATCCATATCATCTGCCCTAGGGAGCCCCACCTTTATAATAATGATGGACACAAATAAACCATGATCATGATCAAGTGATTATATATATATAATGTTAAAACGATATGAACATTTATAGATTCAATCAATATAAACACATATAATGAACAACTTACCAATGGATGATAATCATGCCCCCCTTCAACGTGACCATGCTGCCTACAATGTTTCTTAGCTGTTGTGATTAAAATTCATCTCATCTTTAAGCCCTTGCAATTATTTCAAGGACAATAAAATTTCCCATCACCCTTTCTTTTCAATCTAGCCCACAATCTATCAAGTGTCTCTTCATTTTGTTCTAGACTAATATTATCTGACATGATTTTTCTTTACCAAGCTTGACTATTGATATCTTCAAAAAATATCAAACTCACACTCCAATAATTTTTATTCATAGGCAGGTAACAAAATCTAATAATTCGATATTTTACGAAAAAATTGGCATGCAACCACCCACAAAAGAGAAGATAGTCTGAAGTAATGACACCAAAAACACTTTAAAATGCTAATTCCAAAACTTATTAAATTCTGATTTTACTATTATTTTCAACCGTTAAGACTAAAATTAGAATATTGAACTTGATCACAAACTTCCTACAACGATGGAGGTAGCGAGCTAGTAAGAGCAAGTGACCCATTCCTAATGAGCAACAAGTTAGAATCATCATTTCTAATGTCAATACGGATTTATCCTTTTAGTTAAAGATGCAATGTGTCACTTCTTATGACGAGCTTATCCCTAGGGCCCTCAACATTCAGAGATCCCTAATCGCACAAGGAAGCACACACTAGTAGAATTTGGAAAATAAATGACTAGGTGACTAAAAATTTTAGTCACAACAACTAAAAATGACTAAATTTTGTGCATTTTTTACAATTCAGCTATAAATGAGTAAATAAATTACTAGTTTGGTCATTGATTAAAAATTATTTAGTCACACAATTAAAAATGACTAAATAGTTAGTCATTTATTTAGTCACAATCCATTTGAATAAATCATTTAAGGAATCAAGAATATATCCCACCAAAATACTCTAAAAATTTATTAAACATACCCTAAAACTTTTGTCAAAATCTTATTTTCAAGCATAGCCCACCAGAATGGAGTTTTCATTTTAATAAACATACTCTAAAACCTTCGTGAAAACATTATTTTCAAGCATAGACCACCAAAATGGAGAAGTGTTTCCATAAAGAATGACATAGAACGGTGAGGAGATGTGTGTGAAAGGAGGCATAGAATTCATTGCTACTTATCTCATTCTTGCTCTGCTCAACAAATCCTACATTGTTCCCGCTACTATTTGTAATCTAGGTATTTACTTGACATATATTTGCATAATCTCAAATTCCTCCAGAGGCTTTTGAAGTATCAATGTATCCTATATAGGGTTTAGAATGATTTCTTTTAATTAAAAAATAAATAAATGATGTATTTCCCTGTAATTAGATAATTTGGAGATCTCCTAAATCTGCCCCAACACACTATCCTCTTTGGAACTGTATTCATTACTCCAACTACTAGGGTTTTGCATGTGACATCTTTAATATCTTCATGACTATGGATTTTAAATAGATCGTAGTCTTTGCTTTAATCCCTTTCATGGTAACACTTGAGCTCCATAATCCACCTTCAATCTCTTCTAAGAACGGTGTCTTAAGCTGGACTGCATAGTATGCATATAAAGCAAGTCCTTCATACCTGCCATTGTTCCAAACCACCACTCACTGCCTTGCTTAAAATGTTGCCTCCATAAGCACAATAACATGTTTTAAAATCATGGTTTCCAATGATTGACCATTAAGGTCACCACTTTCATCAAGATCCAATGAGAATTTTGTCTTCAAACTCAAGGTATTATGCAAGATAACATTGTGAATTGTTTGTTGTGTACAATTTGATTTTATTGCACATTTACTTCTTTGCTAACTTCCTTTAAGACTAGGTATTGCACCCTCAGCTGCAATCTCAAACAACTCACTCACTATCACTTGAAGATTCCTTTCATGAGCATCCTTCTATAAAATCAAACTGCCCTATAGACTTCCTAATTACTATAGGGGATTCATTGTTTCATAATATTGTAGTTCTTAAGATCCTTCAACCTTATTGACACTACTTCACAATCCACAAGGTATTATTCACTATTCTCCCATCTTTGATGAGTCTCAAAACATTGCTCAAACATGTAATCCACTACCTCCATTATACATTAATGGCTAAAAGGAAACATTGAACCTATGATTACCATTGTTACTTCATTTGGACAGTCATTCCCTGATTGCATTTACCTTTTCTAACACTACCAAAAGCATTTGAAAAACCCTTAAGGTCAACAAGGGGGTAAGGAAACTCACTGTTAAAATCTCCATTTTACTATGCAAGGTTTGAGCTTTATTATCTTGTCACTGCTCAGCCTCTTTTTGACTGTCACATCTCAAGTGACTTTCATTCTTCTTACCGTAGATTGCATTTACAAATGTCACTAAACTACATAGTGTGCTTGTTATTGGCTACAATCTTTAGATTGCAAGATTTTGTTATTAGCTACAATGTCTCAATCTTTCTGGTATTGCGACCTCACTAATCCGCTATAGTTATTGTTTATGTTTCTACGGAGGCCTAGGGTTTGTACCTTAATCATGCTCTTACCAATGCTTCTGTTGGTATTAAAAAATAACCTTAAATCTTAGGTAAAAAAATTAATTGTCTTGACAAAGTTGTGGTATGATCTTGGATTGTATCCTAGAGTGTGTGGGAAGCTTGTGCTTGATCATTAAGGTATGTAAACCTGATCAGGGAAATGTATCCTATATAGCATGGGTCTTTCTTTAATACTTTCCATAATGGTTATTAGAAAATCACATTATTATAGTTTGCGGTAACCCAAGATTGCATTCAAGTATGTAACAAATTTGGTTTGTAGTTTAAGCTATACACTTTTAAGTAACATTCATAAGGCTTAGAAAATCTTGATCACTCTCTAGAATAGCCCATTAAACATGGGTTGTGCTTGAATGCACTACATAATTGATATAACACAACCACTATGCATATCAACCAGAGTTATAGGCTCTTTATTGCAGCAAGAGGTAATCACTCTTCGATCATGCTATAATTACATCCTAACCTGTTAAACTTGAGACAACCTGAATGCACCCAATGATGATTGACACCTACATTATACAACCTAAATTAACTACATTATATGAGTGCCTCCATTTCTATCACAACATAGCCACATTAAACTTGGGTCACACATGAATTTATCCTGTATTTGTTATAGCACAACTATGCCACATGACCAATAGAGTTATGGATCACATAATTACAGTCACAAGAATCTATTCCTTGGTTGTGATCTTATGGTGATTCCACACAACAAAATCTGGACATGAAATTCTCAAAACCCTAAACCTCTAAAAATGAAATCTGCTGAGATGTTGCTTTAAAATATGATTTTCAAACCTGGAACTACAAATTTGACTTCACAACTGAATTCTGCAAAAAGACAATGACTACCCTCAACCTAGCGATATCTTCTTGAATCTTTTCTAATTTTTCTCAAGAAAATGGTCCTTCGTTCTCCACAAACTATCTCAAGTAGAGAAAAACACTGTTGCAATAAATCAGCGAACTCACTTTTCTTTATGTCGGCCACAATTTGAATTTTTCTATTTTTCATGTTTGTCCAAATTTTGACGAAACTGATAGTCGACATTCGACGAAACCCAAGTTCATCAAAATTTTGACGAACGTCGGGGATAAAATTTCAAAAAATTGAAAATTACACATCAAATTTTACAAGCACTCGATGATACATCAAATTATATATATTTTGTCAGATTTTGCAGTCAAATGAGCTAGTGAAAAATCCTTGATTAGGGACTCATTCACCCATGGGAGAATGGGTTTTTCTTTAGGGTTTTAAAAAAAAATTAAGATAGATTTTTGAGTTGATTTTTATGCTTTCAGATTCTAAGTGCAAACAGGTAATTAGAATTTTAAATTTTTGGAAAATCATATCTAAATGCAAGTGCAAAATGATGCTAAATGACAAGCAAAAATGCCTAATTTGAGATGCAATTTTGATTCAATTTTCTAATGTAAATGATTGATCATGCAATGTTATGTAAACACTATGTAAAATTACTGCTATTTTTCAATTTTCTAGATTTTAAAGAATACAAAAATGAAAACCTAAAACCCTAAATGAGATGCAAATCAATGCAAAGTAATGCAAATCCTAGATCTAGGGTTGAAATGAACTCCAAAATTAGAAAGTTATGATGCTCAAAATTCAGGTTCACCAAAATGAAACAAAGAAAAATAGGTTTTATCCCTAATCAATATGGAATGAAGGACAATAGGGCTATGATAGACCTATCTTCCTATTTTCATTAGAAAATGAATCCCCACAAAGAATTGGCTAACAACTCATAGGTGAATCAACTCAATGTGAGAATCTTTAGATTTCCTTATGCTTGAGGACAAGGGTAAAGTTCAAACAAAACTTTTGGGAGAGAAACTAAAAATAGAAAATCAACCTAATTATGCCAATTCAAACTTGAAACAACAATATAAATCTCAATATTTATAGAAACATAAAATTTATTGTAGATCTGAGAAGGTCTAAATGATGTTTCCCAGTCACTAAAAGTCACTTTTAGGAGATTGTCAGGGACTCATTTGCCCATGGGAAAATGGGTCTTTTTTTAGGGTTTTCAAGAAACCTTCAAGAGCCTCTGATGTTGATCTATAACTTCTCATTTTTCTAGGTTTCAATGTTGGTAAGTTGGAAAATAGATCTGTAGGTGAGATTCCGTGATTTGACAACTTTGACAACTTTTGAAACTTTGATAACTTTTTGAATCTTGCACTTCAAAATATCTTCAATTCTTCTTCAGCCTAAGATTTTCATCATACACAAGAGAGAAAAATTATTTGTGTGGACACCAAAAAAGTAACCCTTCTAATTTTTCTATCTTGTTTGGGCCCTCCTTGTTATTTTGGCTTAATTGTGACTTGATTTAATGTTGTAATGTGGATAACACATTCACATTAGGTCTTGGGCCCTTGTGAACTAAAAAGAACTCAAGTGGTACCTTACTTAAGTGTTGTAAAGTGTTGTAACACACTTTCACACTTTTCTAGGGTCTTGTTATTATATTTTACCTAAATAGCCTCTTTTTATCTTTTACCAAGCCTTATTTCAAAGTGTTGTAACAAACTTTCACATTTTTCTAGGTTTTCCATTAATAGTTGGACCTTCTTATGTTTTAATTGGCCCTATTTTATATCTATAGGCCTTACTTATGAGTATTTTTTAGAATAAACCCGTTAAACATCATTTAAAACACTTAAATTCCAAAACCCACTCCAAATACCTAAGGTGGGACCCATTTTCCCAGAGTGGCGAATGAGTCCCCTTTGGAACAAAATTCAAAATTAATTCAAATTTCTAGCAATTTTTTATTTTCTAAGATCTAAGGCTAGCCTATGATGTTTCATTTTCGGGAATTATTGCATGATCAAGTATAAATACAATTTTTTTCTACTCATTCCCCCCAATCTCTCAATCTATCCAACAAGCAATCAAGTGATCTAGCATTCAAGCATTTTGTTACAAGAGTATTCAAGCACTTTGGAGCCATTACTTGCATGTTTGCAACATTCTACTTCAAGGGTTTGGTGAGTTGTAGCATTGTTTTTGTTCATTCATCATTCTCTTTCCATATTTCATTTCATTTCAAGGGTTTGATTACCAACTCGAGGTTTGACCAAGGAAAACCCCTATTCACTAACCCCTCAATAATTTTTCCCTCTCTTTGCATGTGATTTGTAGGTTTTGGTTGTAGATTTTTCAAAGAGCAAGATTGGAAAAGTTTCCATCAAGTTGTTAAAATCATTCAAAGTTGTCAAAGTCCTAAGAGAAGCTTGGAGAGCACCTACAGGTTGAATTTGATAGTTTCGGACCCAAATTTGAACCAAGAACAGAAGTGTAGACTAAGGGCTACAATTTCTTGTTTTGAATTTTCAGAAATCTAGTGGTGGACTGATTCACTATTAGCGGCAAATGAGTCCCACTACCTAGGCCTACACAAGAATTCTATAGATCTAAGTACCCCTTCCAAAAACCTGTTTCGACATAGCCTTCTTGAAGCAGGACTAAGTCACCCAACTTGGTGTAGCTTGGTGTATGAGTTCCAGTTGGCATCAATAGTGAATTATTTAGGATTCCTAAGCTCCTTTCCATCTCTCTCTAGTCTTTAGGTGTACACTTTCAATTTCATAAGTTTTTGTTACAGTCTACTTGCATTTCTAGGTCTTTTTTGCATATCACATTGTGCTTTTCAAACATCTTGCATTTTCCAAGTTTTGCATTAGTGGTGAACTCCTTTATTAGTTTTTAGCCTTGAGGACAATCCCTTTTGATAGATTTCAATCTCCTTTGCATTGAAATTTCAAGGGTTTGTTGTTGAATGTAAGCATTGTGAAATCAAATCCCTCTTCCTTTATTCCCCTTTTGGTGTGAACAAGGAAGTTGTGCATTCCATTTCCATTGTCCACAGTTTGTTTTTGGTGAATAATGGTTTTCCTTATTCAAACCCTGTTTGGTAATCAAACCTTGAATTGAAATAAAGAAAGAAATAATAAATGATGAATGAACAATGATATGTTACCACTCAACAAACCCTTGAATAAACCTTGGAAAGACTTAAATATTGCATGAGATGATTTCAATGGATGTGGATCTTGATGCTTGAATCTTACTTTGAATCTTTGACATGAATTCTTGGATTAGATCTTGAATCCTACATCAAAATTTTAGCTCCAAAAACATGCATGATTGTAAAATACTTTGACATGATGATTGGATCTTGATTGCAATAATAAATCACTGATAATTTTTCTCTTGAATGATCTTGATCATAAACTTTGTTATACTTTTTCTCACTTGAAAATGCTCATGAAGTTCTAAGTGAAACTTAGAAAATAACCTTGTATTTATAGGTATGTATCCTTAATTTCCCAAAATTCAAATGTTACAAGTTGACATTGAAATATGGATTTGAACGAGGACCTTAAAATACCACCAAAAACATATTTCAAATTTAGGTTCAAAGGCCTAGGGAGTACCCATTCACCCATGGGTGAATGGGTCTCAATTCCCTATTCTTGGAACACACATTTCTCAAGGTAAAGTGTTATGTGTTGGAATTAATTATTGTCAGGTTTCCCCTTTAGAAAATGTAATTTATTAGTCTTGTAGATGAAAAATATGGCTTATTAAGGAATAATTGATGCAGAGAAGGGGGGGGAGATCATCAAAAAATCACAATTCAATCCACTTTGAACAATCTTTCAACCTTGAAATCTCTAACTTAGTGTTTTCTCACAATTTCTCCAATCTTACTTGTAGCATAGCAAACAGGGTGTTTTTGTCATAACTTCCAGAAAATAACTCAAACCCACATTTTGAAAACTAATAAAGATACCCTTTTTTGAGTTTCAAAACATATCAAGAGTGAAGGTATGATTTCTTTGGAAAAAACCCCTTAAAAACTTGCTGCTACATTTGATAATAGGCCTAAAAGAGTAGAAATTCACCATTTTTTACCATACCTTTCATAAAATAACTCCCAACCACAAAAAAATATATTTTTAGATACCCATTATTCCATTTTCAAACATATAACAAAATCATAAGGGGTTTCTTTTGAACACAACCCTTTATTTTCTACTGCTACACTTGATCAATGGCCTAATTAGGCTAGTTGGTAAAGGAAAAAACAAGGTTATCACTCTATTGGATTCAAATATTTAAACCAGACCTCCAATCATGTCAAACAAGTTCTGCACAAACACTTTCTATAATTTCCAACAACTTTTGCCTTAAAATCATGAAGAAAACCCACTAGGGAATCACTCAAAATTTAACAAATTTGCCTCCCATGCTCCTGCAAATTTTTAAACACAAAAAAAACCTAAACTACCTCAATTCCACTGAGTTTTACAAGATTTCAAAGGTGGAATGGAGAGTTCTACATTTTTCTTGCTCTCAAACCCTCAAATTCAGGGTTTCAAGACCAATTTTAGAAAAACCTCTATAAAATATTCAAAAATTAATGAAAAACTATCAAACCAAAACCAAAAGAAGATTAACTAATCCCTATACCAATTAAAACTCATAAAATTTCACGTTCTTATCATACCAGGTCATGCAAGAGTTGTAGCAGCAAAATATTATCAGAAATGCAGGAAAAGTCTATTGTTTGATATTCAAATTTGAAAATTACAACTTCCAACCATTCACCAACGTGTACCAATTATTTTTAAAGCATCCCAAACCTTCCCCAACCAAAAAAAACTAACCCCTAACCTTCCTTCATCATTTGACTCTTCATCTTCCCATTCTTGCATTTTTTGCATTTTCCACTATGACAACATTTGTAAGAATTGACAATTTTCACACCCTATCACCTAATGACTCAAAAATATGACAAAACATGTCAAGTGGTCTTTAAAATAACTTATTACACCACACAAGTCTCAAACACCCAAAAATCCCACATTTGACTGTATTTACAAAGTTTGACTAGGTGTCCCTACACCAATAATTAAGTCCAATTTAATTAGGAGGGCCCAAACAAAGTGTGAAAATGTAAAGTGATACATTTTTATACTATACAATACAATGATATAATCCTTTCCTCTATAAAGATATATTCAACAACGATTTCCACTTGCTCCATATCTCTATTCTCTCATAGCTAATGTGTTGGGCTATATGCTTCATAGTGCCAAAAAAATGAAGCTCATTGCAAGAATCTATATTCCATAAGATGTTATTAACTCCCATTATACCAATGAAAGTTTATTATTTTATAAAATATGAAAAAAATATATCTAATGTGTTGGAAATATTGGAAATCTATTGTGATGTTTCAAGATCTAAACTTGCTCATGATAAAACTAAATTCTTGATGATTCAAGGAGGACCTACTCCTCCTTGGGTACCTCAAGAATGGAAGCATATTATACATGGAGAAATTATATGGTATCTTGGGATACCTTTTGGTCTCGGGGTTTCTTTCTCTAATATGTGGAGTTGGTATCTTAATAGGTCCTTAAGAATAAAAATTTTAGCTAGGGAAACAATTTTTTTTCTTTGGCTAGTAAAATCTAGGTTGCTAACAAAATTTCCCTTGCAACACATGTTTACTATTCATCCTATTAGATTCCCTCTAATAAAGGTTACAAAGACCTAATTAAAATTATTCACCAATTTTTATGGACTAAATGGGATTACAACACTAGATTTATATACATATCATGGATTTATTACATTCAGTCTAAATGCAAAGGAGGTTTGGGGCTAATTGACCCAAAAACTCAAGGAATCTATTTAGTAGCTAAATGGATTATAAGAGCTATGAAAGGTGAAGAACCATAGAATATTCTTAAAAGGAATAAAATTAACCTAGATTTAGTTATAGGTAAATGGCAATCAGTGGGATGACCTAATATCCAAAATCCTTCATGCTCCTTTTTTTTCAATTAATGCTTCTCCATCTCTTCAATCTATTTGGAAGGCTTTGCAATATATCTGTCATGTTCTAAAATGGAGACACCTCTCTTCAACATGGGTTCAACTTATCCATTTCATCCATTTGGTGGAAGAAGCTTATCCTTTATCATGAATAGCCCCTAGCATTAAGTTTTCCAAAATAGTCTATTTTATTATAGATTGATTTAAGAATTGGGATTTGTACCATGAACATTGAATTAAAAGATAATATAATCTAGACCAAAAATATGGTGGGTCATTTATAGATTTATCCACTAATGGAAAACATGTAAAAATAAGAGGTAGGTGAAGACATCACACCACTTATATTCAATAAAAATAAAGTATTGACTAATAGGTCCTAACTTTTATTATTTTATTAATCAAATTTTTAAAAAAATCTCAAAAAAATGTTTCAATCAATATTTTCTATTGTTATAGAATTTGATTTGTTATGAACGTTTTTTAAGTTGATATTTTAGATCACATTTAATTGACATCATTGGGGTTCAATATCAAGGTTATATGTTTATATAGTTTTATTAGATTATTATGATGATACCATTAAGAATATATGTAGTTGTACACGTTAAATTTGTATACTTCTATCATTTTATATTCAATTTTATGTTTATTTTAGAAAATTTTCTTGATACGTGAATGCATTAAGGAATGACAAATTTTTTTTTAAGTTGTGCTTATTTTCCTACCTCTTGTTCATCCCTATACACACATAGTCTCATGAACTTAGCCTCTACCTTCATTATATTGAATCGCATCCAAGTTCTTAACTAATGTTGGAGCTCCTACACATCATGTTATATTTGTGTTGGCTTGTATGAAAGTGACAGTCCTTATTATGAACCTTTTTTAACTTGACATTTAGATCATCACATTTAATTGATATCATTGGGGTTGAGCGTCAAGGTTCTATCTGTATGTAGTTCTATTACATCATTTAAAAAATATGTAATTGTACAAGTAAAATTTGTATACTTCTATCATTTTGTATTTAATTTTGTGTCTATTTTAGGATTAGGTTAGTGTTCAATTATGGTTACAATTAGTCTTATGATTCATTAAACTAGATAAATCTAAAGTAATATAAAATAACTCTTCACCCTAAAATTACATAAATCAACTTTATAATTTAATAATTATTTGGGTTAGGGTTAAGGTTAGGTTGTGAATAAGGTTCAATTAGAGTTAGGGTTATTCTTAGGGTTTAATTAGGGTTAGTATTAGGGTTAGGATTTAATCAAGACTATAGTTATGGTTCTAGGATAAAGCTTGAGGTTATGATTAGGTTAGGGTTCAATCAGGGTTAGGATTGGGCTTACTATTCATTAAACTGAATAGTTCTAAAGTAATATAAAATAACTCTTTACCTTTAAATGACATAAATAAAACGTATACTTTAATAATTATACTCCATTCAAATAAATAGTTCCTACTAAACCTCAATTGCGTAAAATTGATAACTACAAAGGACAAGGGGCTAAATTCATATCCAAGTTACATTGGATAAAAGAAGGAAACAAGGACACTAAATATTAATTTAATTATCTCATATATATAAACACAAAAAATAAAGAATCAGTGCTATAAGGGATGAATATAATGGTCTCCATTTTAATCCTTTTAAAATAGGTATTTTTTAAAAATAATTTTACGATCTTTTCAAAGATGATTAATGGCAGAACATTCAACAAGCCCTTGAGGATATTTTCAATGATTGTATTCATAATCGAATAGATTTTGAGTATAGATAATAACTTGATAGAAATGTTTCATTGGAATAAGTGGAAAATGCTCTTTTCTCCATGGCCCCTTACAAATTTTTGGGTGCAATGATGGGATTCCTATGGAATTCTACTAGGTTATGTGGCATCTCATTAAGGATAATTTTTATTCCTTATATTTGGAAGCCTTTACTAAAGGATCTTTAGGCCTAAACATGAATGGAGGCATAATAAAAATTCTTCCCAAAGGAAAAAGGAGGATACTATCTTTGGATGGAGTCCTATCATATTTCTTAATACCTCCTATAAAATTATTGCAAAAGCCTTGTCTATCAAGATAAAACCTGTGGTGTAAGGAATGTTAGAGATGAAGAAACAGGTTTTATTGCTAGCATATTTATTCTTAACAATCTTATTTTGGCTTGGGAAAATTGTGAGTGGGCTTAACAAAAAAATTCTATTTTAATAAAACTTGATTTCAACAAGGCTAATGATAGATTTTGATGGAATTTTATTCTTAACATGCTTCAATGGTTGGGATTTGAGCCTAAATTTCAAGCTCATATTCAAATTTTATTTGAAGATGCTAATGCTTAGATGATTATTAATAATACGATGACAAACTCCTTTCCTCTACAAAGATCTATTCAACAAGGATGTCCACTTGCTCCATATCTCTGTGTTCTCATAGCTGATGTGTTGGAATGTATGCTTCATAGTGCCAATAAAATGAAGCTCATTGCAAGAATATCTATTCCATAAGATGTTATTAACTCCCATTATGTTGATGATAGATTATTATTTTTATAAAATATGAAAAAAAAAATCTTTAGTGTGTTGGAAATACAAGAATTGTTTTGTGATGTTTCAAGATCTAAATTTTCTCATGATAAAACTAAATTCTTCATGATTTAGGCAAGGCATACTCCTCCTTGGATAACTCAAGAATGGAAACATATTAAACACAAAGAAATTATAAGGTATATTGGGATACTTTTTGGTCTCGAGGTTTCTCTCTTTGATATGTGGAGTTGGTATCTTAATAGGTCCTTAAGAATAAACTTTTTAGTTGGGGAAATAAATTTCTTTCTTTGGTTGGTAAAGTCTAGGTTGCTAAAAAAATTTCCCTTGTCACACATGTTTACTATTCATCAGGTGTTGGATGCCATCTAACAAAGGTTACGAAGACCTAATTAAACTTATTCACCATTTTTTATGGAATAAATGGTATGGAAACATTGGATTTATATACATATCATGGATATATTACATTCAACATAAATGCAAAGGAGGTTTGGGGCTAATTGACCCAAAAACTCAAGGAATCTATTTAACAACTAAACGGATTATAAGAGATATGAAAGGTAAAGAACCATAGAATATTCTTAAAAGGAAAAAAATTAACATAACTTTAGTTAAAGGTAAATGGAAATCGGTGGGATGACTTGATGTCCAAAATCCCTCATGCTCCTTTTTTCAATTAATGCTTCTCCATACCTTCAATCTATTTGGAAGGCTTGGCAATATATCTGTCATCTTCTAAAATGGAGAGACACCTCTCCTCGACTTGGTTCAACTTCTCCACTTCATCCATTTGGTGTAAGAAACTTATCATTTATCATGAGTAGCCCCTAGCATTAAGTTTTCCAACACATTCATATTTTATTATAGATGGATTTAAGAATTGGGTTTTGTGCCATGAACATTGAATTAAAAGATAATGCATTGTAGACCAAAAATATGGTGAATCATTTATAGATTTATCCACGAATGGGAAACACTATCAAAATAAGAGGTAGATGAAGACATCACACCACTTATATTCAATAAAAATATAGTATTGACTGATACCCTTGTTTTTATTATTTTATTAATCAAAGTTTAAAAAAAAAATCCTCAAACAAATGTTTCAATCAAGATTTGCTATTGTTAGAAAATTTGATTTGTTATGAACATTTTTTAAGTTGATATTTTAGATCACATTTAATTGACATCATTGGGCTCAAAGTCGTGGTTTTATGCTTATGTAGTTCTATTACATTATTATGATGATTTCATTAAAAATATATGTAGTTTTACATGTTAAATTTGTACTTCTATCATTTTGTATTTAGTTTTATGTTTATTTTAGAAAAATGTCTTGATATGTGAATTTATTAAGGAATGACACAATTATGTTTTAAGTTGAGCTGATTTTCCTACCTCTTATTCATCCCTATATAAACATAGTCTCATTAACTTAGCCTCTACCTTATCATTATATTTACTTGCATCCAAGTTTTGGGCTAATGTTGGAGCTCCAACACATCATGCTATCTTTGTGTTGGCTTGTATGAAAGTTATAGTCCTTATTATGAACATTTTTTAACTTTACATTTAGATCATCACATTTAATTGATATCATTGGGGTTGAACGTCAAGGTTCTATGTTTATGTAGTTCTATTACATTATTGAAAATATATGTAATTGTATAAGTAAAATTTTTATACTTCTATCATTTTGTATTTAATTTTGTGTTTATTTTAGGATTAGGTTAGTGTTCAATTAGGTTTACAATTAGGCTAATGATTCATTATACTAGATAACTCTAAAGTAATAGAAAATAACTCTTCAACCTAATATTATATAAATCAACTTTATAATTTAACAATTATCTCGGTTAGGGTTAAGGTTAGGTTGTGAATAAGGTTCAATTAGAGTTAGGGTTATTCTTAGGGTTTAATTAGTGTTAGGATTCAATCAAGGCTATAGTTAGGGTTCTAGGATAAAGCTTGGGTTATGATTAGGGTTATGATTAGGTTAGGGTTCAATTAGGGCTAGGATTGGGGAAGTACGACTCATTAAACTCAATAGTAATATAAAATAACTCTTCACCTTGAAATTACATAAATAGAATTTATACTTTAATAGCTATACTCCATTCAAATAAATAGTTCTAAAGTAATATAAAATAACTCTTCACCTTAAAATTACATAAATCAATTTTATCAGTTAGATTTAGTGTTTAGTTAGGGTTAGAATTTAATTAAGGTTAGGGTTATAGTTAGCTACAAGGTCAAATTATGATTATTGTGAGGCTAAAGGTTAGGTTTCAATTAGCTTTATGTTTTAATTATGGTTAGGGTTAGTGTTTAATTTAGGTTAGGGTTAGGATTCATTTTGGGTTAGAATTATTGTTCAATTAGGGTTAGGTATAGCATTAAATTAGACTTTACTAATTATATTAGAATTACTATTATAATAATATTTAATTAGAGTTAGGGTTAAGGTTAGAATTAAGGTTAGATTTACAATTAATTAAGGTTAGGGTAATAATTCAATTGGGATTAAGTTGAGACTAGGTTGAGATTAGAATTCAATTAAGACTAATAGATGTATTGTATTTTATATTTATTATTTAATTTTTAATTTTTTAAAAATTGTTATTGTCTTCATTATTTTATTATTCCTATAAATAATTACTCTGAAGGCACCATGCATAACTTTAAGAACCCCCCCTTGGCGAAGGTGCAAAATCCTGGTGAATCTTGTATAATTCCCAAAAAAAATATTAATTTAATTGGCGAATTATTCATTTTTTGGGAAAAAAAAAAATCTCAAATGGCGAATGTTTTGTAATCACTAGAAGTCTATGGAAAATCCTAGCAAATTGCAATTTTTTAAAAACCAATAAAATATTTTCATTGGAAAAATTTAAAACCTATTTTCAAACCAACAAAATATTTCCATTGGTGAATTAAACCTATTTTCAAACCAATAAAATATTTTTTGGTCGAATTAAGCCTGTTTTCAAAACAAAAAAAATCATTTTGTTAGTGATTAAAACTTATTTTCAAACCAAAAAAATATTTTCATTGGTGAATTAAACCTATTTTAAAATGAATAAAAAAATATTGGCGAATTAAACATAATCTCAAACCAATAAAAAAAATCATTGGCGAAATAAACTAGTATGCCAATAAAAAATCATAGCGTGGGTGGCGAAAATATCAAAAGCTACAATTACATAATGTTCTATTCCAAGAAAAATTTTCCACACATCCAAATTCCTTCATAAAGTGTCTGAAATGGGGACAAGTGTCAACATATTTATTATGTCTGAAGCTAGATATCAACGCAAATTAATATAACCCACGACCATTCGATGAATTTTCGATGGACGATTGTAGTTGCATTCTGGAAGAAAATGTCTAAAGCACTAGACTTGTGAATTCAAACCTCTGGAATAACACAAGAACCATTCGAGTTTCAAAAAACTAATGGTTGATTTTTTTTTACTTATTAAATCACTTAAAGTCATAGCACCCAAAATAATACTTTATTGTTTATTGGCTACTGGTAGTTGAAGGTCACTCAAGTTACAAATTAAGCCTTTGGATTCATCATGGTGACCGTCCCCTTGACCTAGGTGATTACTAGTTCTGTGGAGTATCAACGAATTTAATATCTCCTAAGTCAGGTGACAAATATTTGATCATAAAAATTAACGTTTGAGATTGGAAATTAATGATTAGGTGGATCCCCACGCACCTGCACTACTGAGAAGGTGATGTCATAAGTTTTCCATAGTAATGGAAGATTGTGGCATCTATCCTCGATGGGGCTGAGCTTTAACTTGTGGTTAATGGTCTAAAATGAATCAACGGTTAGTGATAAGTTCATCAAAGATCAACAACTATTGCAAGATGGATGGTTGTAGTTGCATTCTGAAAGAAAATTTCTGAAGCACTAGACTTGTGAATTCAAACCTTCAAAATAATGCCAGAACCATTATATTTTAAAATATCAATGGTTGAAATTTTATTATTTATTAAATCACTTAAAGTTGTGACTCAATTTTTTCAAAATAATATTGTCATATCAAGTGGTGAATTAAATGTTTAAGTGTTGAGTATTGTATGTCTTCCTTCTATATACACTTCACCAACTTGATGCTCTTCATACAATTTATAATATATTTGGCTTTGTTTTATTTCTTCTTTATTCTCAATTTCTCTGTGATATTATGGAATCTTAATGGCGTGTCATGCTACCCAATTTTTTTTGGGAGAAGAGCAGCAACTATGCATATGATAGTGAAAGCTAGGTATGGTTTTTCATATTCCCTATGTGCAGGTTGAGGAGGCTATAAGAATAATTATGGGTAGGGAATGGCTTCAGAACAACCATCACACTCTATTTTCTGAGGTAGCTTCTGCTTTCTTGTCCAATTGCATGGAATTTTTATTAGATAAAGATTTGGTGAAGACGTTGGCAATACATTATTTGTAGCCTTTCATTTACTCTCTTTCTTCGATGGAGTTGGCACTTGAGCTTTACAATTTTGAAATTGGGTTAAAGCCTGTTGGTGGAATATTCCTCAAACTTGAACTAGCTGCTTCTACAGTGCAAGCTCTTGCAATGGTTAATATGAGGTGTGGTTTGGTGTGTGATATGACCAATGAATCATTGAAGAGTCTAGAATTTTGGGGGAAGGATTTGGGTGATTCCCTTTTCTTCTCTACTGTTACTGTTCTCAATTCAATTCACATCCTGATCAAACACCTAGTTGAGGGCCTCTGCTATTGTTACAAATTTTTTTAGTAATGAATTATGTCTATATTTTATTGTACAAATCTTGTAATATGTATTTTATGTTTGGTTTTTTTGTCATGGTTAGTGTCTTTTTGGCCAAGTTGGCTATGTACTTCATGGCTACTTAAATTAGAATACTTTTCGTGGCTCAATTCTTGTAAATTCTTTTTGCTTTGTTTAATATAAAATGTGGCTTTTAAGTTTGAAAAGATATTTATATTTTTTGTATGATTCAAGTTCAACATATAGTTCTAATCATAAGTGAGCAAAATTTATTGTGACTTCTTAGTGGATATTGATAATGAGTATGCTACAACAAGCCATCTAATTCTCTCTTTTTAATGCCTCAAAGTACTCTACCTTTCATTTAATTCTCAATATTTTTATCAATTTCTACATATCCTCCAAATAGTCTTTCATTGAAGAAAATGTTGTTTCAATACTGCAGAATAATATCATATGTACCTAGGAAATATTTAAAAGATTCAAAATTAAGTTCATCTTCTAATCCGAAGTGAGCTAAAGGTTTGATTTGATAACTTGATACTAAAAATGGAAAAAATTATGGAACGTGGCACATACTTTCTTTTTATCAATTTTCACATATATGTTAGATTGTCTTTCTTTGAAGAAAGTGTGGTTGTGATACCGCAAATTAATGCCATATGTACATTTGAAGTGGGTGATTAGATAACTTGATATTGAAAACTACATGACATACTATAGATGATTTCATTAATCCAATGATCAATTAAAATAAAATTTATAATGATTTCATATCATTTAAGTGGTGATTTTGATAGCTTGTCAGCTTGAGGTATAGTGTGCATGTAGCCAGATGTCAATCAAAATAAACATTGTAAATGTAAAACTTAAGTTACACGATTAAGTTGGTTACTTGGTTTGCATGATTATACCTTGCATGAACCACGAGTAAATAGGGATTAGGCTAGTGGCCCATAAATAGGGATAGTGAGCACACCTGAAATCATTAGTAGAAGGCTAAAGGATTTACTATTGAGTGCAATATTTTGAATTCTCATAATGGTTTTCATTTTGCATGGTTAATAAGGAAGAAGATGATGTGGCATTATTGGTCATACTCTAAATTCTTCTACATTCAATTATGTAGTTATAGAGTAAAAGAAAAATTTCCTTCAAGTTTAGAATGAGTGGAATTAGAAAGAAGTTGATATGGTTGACCTGAATTCTGAGATAGGTTTTGAATTAGGATGAGGAGCTTTGATGGAGATAGTGCTTTCATAGAGAGTATGACCACATAAGTATTTTAATCTTGTTTGCATTCAAAGCCGGTGACTTCTCATACTCCATTTTGAAAAAGGCGCGCAAAGAGGAACTATGGACTTTAGGAGTCATGTTGGTCTTTCCAAATGCATGGAAGCTACATGCAGAAGATGGTAGAAGATTTACTACCCCTTATATTATACATGAATTTGGTTCTTAAACATGATAGGTACATTTTCTATCTTCACAGCTCCCATTTCCTCAACATGGTAGGCAAGCCCTATGGATTCTCAAAGTCATTTGATGGGTAATATGATTTGAATCCCATAGTTATCACTACCAACATGGAATCATTTTTTTCATTTTGGGTTTTTTTGGTACATCAGATTGATCATATTATAAATGTAGAATCATATACAATATCCCAAGATCTAAACCATGGTTGGAAAGCCTTGTGGTTTGAGAATATGGTATAAGAAATACTCTTCCATGGTCATTAGTAATAACTTGTAATCAATTATGTCTAATGTAAAGTGACATGTGTCATTTATACAAAACAAGAGCTTGCATGCTCTACTCATCTTTAAAAAACTATGTAATAATGTAACATTGTAATTCAGTGGTAATAAAATAAATGGTTGTGTTTTGATTAGGGGTTAAAAATAGGTTTTGAAGGGGCATAGAACCCTTTACAGAAGAAGATAGCTGAAACTTAAGATAACATCAGTAAGCATAAATCATCCCAACAACAACAAGCTGCAATAAAGATAACTCACAAACCACTAGTAGCCCAACAACAGCCACCAAAAGATAGTCAAGACATCACAGGCTATAAAAGACACACAAGCATGGGCCCGAAGCCCAAATACAACCTAGTTTTATCTGAGACCAGAAACCCCACCCAAGTTTTGACTGTAATAAAAGCCACCTGAAACAATCAGGCAAAACACCAACACAACAACAGTCAACCATCTACTCAGAAACAACATACCATAACCCAACAAAAGAAAATTTAATGGTAAAGACCACCATTAAACCCATCCACCTAATCAAAAGAACCAACACACAAGAGGAAAGAAACCCCTTGAAGCTCTAAAACACACCATAGACCAACTCCAAATCCACCTCAAGAGGAATAAGCTCCCCTCTATAAGAGAGGATAATGTGAAAACCCAAAAAACCAAGAGCACACTTCTTCAGCAACCTCGGCCTCCACCTCGATAGGAGAAAATTCCACCTCAATAGGAGCATCACCAAAGAAGAGGACTATCATCCACCTCCAACACACCCACCTCCAACTCAATAGGAATTGACTCTTGACCATCAAGAGTTGTCTTCGCCTCAGCAGAAGACAGTGCTTAGGAGATGGAAGAGATCCAAAGCTCCAGAAGAATGGGGAGCCACACCATCCTTTGACTAAGTAGACATGAGCTCCAAGAGAAAGATCAAGCCCAAACTAGCAGAAAACTCCAAGGGAGCAAGAGGAAAAGGCATTCCACTCCACCAGCTAAAAACATTGCCCAACATCCAAGTCAGACCCAAAAATAGAGAAATCCTCCAAGAGACAACCAGGAACCAAAAGTAAAAGAAAACCCCCTTCGAGAAAGATATCCAAGACAACCACAAAGGGTACCCAAAAGCTCTAATATAGAGCCCAATAACACAAGAAGACAATACATCCCACCTCCCAGCATGCATCACCAAAACTCCATCACTAGAAACCCTTTCCTCAACAAAGAGAACCCACAATGGGTACCCATAAACTCTAAAAAAGAGCCCAAGAAACAAAAATAGACTCCAAGAGCCCTGTAACACAAGTAAGTGCCACACCTCAATCAGCGAAGGCATAACCCAAACCTCCAACAAAGCCAAGCAAATCCTACACTCAGCAAGAGAAAGAAGCTTCTCCAAGCCAAGAGAAGATCCACCCCTTCCCAACTTAGCTTCAAAATCCCTAAGAGGAGAAGAGCCTCCTCCCAACACACCAAGAGAAACCTCAGCCACTCCCAGCAAAAGCCTCGCACCAAAACCCCAAACAAAAGGGCCAACAGCTCCAAGCCAAACAAGGCATCCCACATAGGCACAGAGAGAAGACCACCTCCAAACATGAGTATCCTCTAGCCATTGCAAACCAGAAGTCAACCAACACACATCAAGGAATTTGACAGCCAAAAGCCAAAGAGACCATCCACGTAGACTTTTGCACAGGCCAAGTGATAGCCGTACAAAGAGGCCCCCATCACAAGTAAAAAAGAACCACCATCTACCAAAAAAATACACCTGACCAGTAGGCCTATAGAGATAGGAGAACAAGTCTCCAACCAAATCCAAAACCTCCAGGAAGGATCCCAGAGAAAACACCCCATCCTCCACCAGAGCCAGGAAAGAAGCTTCCATGCAAACTACAAAAGAAGGCCAGGTAGAGCAAGGCAGAAACCAACCATTCGGGTCCCCCTCATCCTGATTCCCATCATCTGCTTCCCATGCATATTCAAACCTACGTCCTCTTTCCCTCGCTGCCCCTACAGATTCAACCCTGCATCCTCCCACCCTCAATGCCCCTGTAGATTCAAACCTGTGTCCTCCCACCCTCATTGCGCTCGCTCCCTTCATCATTGCAGATTAATATATAAAATAAATGGTTTTGTTATTATTTAGTATTCATTTACATTAAAGAATTATTTTATGTTTCTAGTGTCTATTCAAATTATACAAGTAATGTAAATGGAATAAAATAATGGAATGAAATATTTAATAAACTTAGAAAAATTAGATTTTTTTCCTTTAAGAGGTATATCTATTTATGAAATATTTGCATGCATATTTAAAACATAAAGCAATACAAATGAAAAAAGAAAGTTGACATCAAATTGACAAAAACCACTAAAAATACTAAAAGTTGTCACTCTTGCTAGGGTTTTCTGAAATGTTATTGATTTCTAATTTTTCTTTGACCTGCTCCCCCAATTCTTGACATCAATAGTCATTTAATTAAGTCCTTTGCAATGTTAAGTTACTGGCCCCTTGTCCTTGATGTCAATGAATGTCTTGCTTTTAAAGGGATTTCGCGAGTCCGCAGGATGCTTCAAGTAGATCTAAATGTGACTCGTAGAACTGCAAAATGGATATGTGGACTCATCTGAATGACTCCATTAGGATTGTGTACCCTAGCATCACTAAAGTTTAAAACAACTTTAGAACACATTTTTATTGTTTATATCATAAATTACTCAATCGTTCGATGAACATTTGATGGATGGTTGTAGTTGCATTCTAGAATGAAATGCACAAAGTGCTAGGCTTGCGAACTCAAACCTTTAGAATCACCCTATAATCATTAGATTTATAAATATCAATGGTTGTTATTTTTTTGAAAATTTATTTCTAAGTGTCATTACGAAAATGTAATGTAATAACTGTGTATTCCAGAGGCAACACATTGACATTTCATTCACTTTAATATTAAAAAAAATAAGTGAAATTTTTACTGCTAAGTGATTTTATTTTTAAGTGAGAGAGTCAACACACAGGGAGATTTCAAATTTCTCATTGGAATGCACTAGGGAGATTCTAGGTTCCAAAAAATCCATTCCATGCCTATCAGTATTAATATTTTCAAGAATCAAAATTCGGGTAAGTGAAAGACAAAATTCTTGTAGCCACATTTCATTGTTTCTTAAAATCTTATTTTTTCAAAATTTGAGGTTTGGGTTTAGGGTTGAGAGACTTGAGAAAAATTAAGGACTAAGAGGTAATTCACAATTTCACATTGTACAAGCATGTCTACCACCACTAGTATACTAAACAAAGTTGTTGAGAAAGGCAGAGCAAAATTGGATAAAAAATGCATTATGCCGAATTGCTTAAAACCCCAAGTTTCACTGATCAATACCATGATATTTATGATTTTGAAATCTATGGTAGTCTTACCTTAGAACTTAGATTTTCATCTAAGAATAAGGTTGTGCAAACCAAATGAAAAATAATATTTTTAGTGCACAGTGGGTAAGTGGATTAGGGCGTATGATGTTGAATGAGGTTTTCCCCCTGACCAGAATTTATCAAGGTATGTGCCCACAGTTATGATGATAAAAAAAGAGTAATTGTAAATAAATATAGAAAAGAAAAAAAATTATCCATTAATGTAGAAGAATTTGGAAAATTTTTGGGGTTTACAACTGAAGAATTTGGAAATATCCACATTGACCTAGAAAAGCTTGCAAGTGATTATGAAGCAGTGAATGAAAGGGACAAAAATAATTTACTAAAAAAAAATAGTTCAAGATAGAAACAAATTGAAAGGTAATCATAAGCCTCCTTATTATTTTTATATTTTTAAATCATGAGTTTAGGATACTATTTCCATGCTAGCATTTTTCCTTTGACTAGATAGCAATTGGGAAGTGGGTGCAAGCCTCCTTGAAATGGTATATAATATCCATCATGTTGTTCAAACTATCAAATATAACTTTATTGAGAACACTATAGAATCCATGCATAATCAATTTTTAATGATCAAAGGATGTCCACTAAGACATTTAGGTTCACAACCTACTTGTGTTATTTTTTTCTATTCAAATTTAGTGGAATGTTTTAGACCAACAATCTTCATATTCAACCCTATAGGAATGTTGAGGTAAAGAAAATGGATCCAATATATGATTGGACCACTAAGATAAGGATGCATTATTCTCAAAGGAACTAAAATCATTTTGTAGACTAATTTTGGCTCCATTGCATCAAGCAATTACAAATACTCCAATGCCTAGATTTCCTATGTCATGTAGAAATTGCATGAACAACTAGGAAAAGAAATAAAATTGGTTGATTGGTAATTAATGGAAGAATATATTGTGCTAAGATTTTATGGATTAGGAATAGAGCCATAAAAACTTACAATACATATGACATAAAGGGTTTTTAATTGGAATATGTAAGGCAGATGTAGAGCACTGATGAACTACACTTTGTCAATCAGCAGAAGAAGACCTTATTTCCTTTTTTACCTTTTTCATGTGGAGGGTTTACATTTGAGAGAAAATTATTTATGGTGGTACATGGTCTTTTAAAAAAAAAAAAATTCATGTTGTCTTTCACTGGCAGTATGATCCATGTGGCACCATTAAATCAATGATTATGGCCAATAGGAATGTTGCAAGCATAATTCAACATTAAAGTAAACCCTTGCTTGAAAACTTGAGAAACAAGGATTCTTGGAATGAGGTCAAAATAGCAATGGAGAAAAGTGTTGCTGAGAAAGGAATTTCTTTTGAACAATTGTTAGCAAAAATTATGGCATTTCACCAAAAGACAATCAGGAGGTATAAAAAATTTTATGAAAAAAGTGATAAACAATCTAGTAGAGTAAAAATACTAGATCCTCTAGATAAGGAAGTTACAAAAAAAATTGGTTACAATAAAAAATTATTGTCTTTTGGTCTATGAGGAAGGAGCTAGGTGAACCAAGAACTCTTGAAGACTTTGGAGATAACAGAGAAGATTATGAGTAAATAGAAAATTGTGGAATATAGAGCATCCTAATGAACATGAAGATCAACAAACTAATGATGAATATAATGATGATAGGGAAGAACAAAGCTATGCCAAAGTTGGTTTAAGTGAGGCCACAAAAGAAGCATATACTTTAGGAGTAGCCATAGCAAAAAAAAAGAGTTATGAAGGTGGTCCTTTGGGTCCCAAGGACAAGGCCCTTTCATGGTAGAAAATGTAGAGCATATAAAACTAAGTGATAGATGAGGCCTTGGAGCTGATAAAATAGACCAAGGGAACACAAGTACAACTAAAACAATTCATTTTGTTAAAGCTTCAAATCTTAATCCTCAAGGTCAGATATAATCACAACTAGGACATGCCCATGGTGGAGAACCTAATGCAACTGGCACTGCCATTGGTGGCGATGGTATGGGTAGTAGTACTAGTAGTGGTAAACATTTTCTACAATATTAAATTACACACAAGAGGAAAATAATAAAATATACCACACAAACACCAAGTGATCAAGGCATACTGAAGAGGGAAAGGATTTTGATAGGTCCAAGTCCAACTACCAAGTCCACCACAAAGGAGTTATTTCTAGGCACTCTGTAATGCCCCGTCATACAAAAACAACTACAAATGACTCCCATTCCTTTGCCATTCAAGCATTCCATTATTAGTACATACCATGTTTCTTACATTGCAGTTTACAAGAAAATAGAATTGTATAAAAAAAAGGAACAACTAATTACATGATTCTATGAACTTCAGAGCCTCAAATATCAGGTTTACAATTTACACAAATAAAGAGATCAAGTACACATTTGTTGTTTCCATAGATCAAAATAAACCCAATCAAAGGTGATTTGAATTTCAAGTGAGCGTTTCCAATTGGATTTTTTGGTTCAAAAATGCTACTAAATTAGATCAAAGAATAAAATGATGGTTACACATAATTTTAAACAAGAAGGGAGAGAGAAAAATATTGCCAATTCAAATAGAAAAGTTACAGGAAAACCTAGAAAATGAGAAAGAAAAGAGGAAAGCAGTAGATAATAAGAGCAATGAATTAGAAAAAAGAATTAAAAAATTGCCTCTACATCAACAAGCAAAGATGATAAACAAACAAAGGTGGAATTGAATGAATTAAAGTAAAGGTTAGATGAGAGCAAAAATAAATATGATGAGGAAAAATCCACTTCAAAAAAATTAAGACAAAGCATTGGGAAAGAAAATGAATAGTGGGAACAAAAATTGGAGAAAGAAAAAAAATGAAAGATTGGCCACAAAGCTGATGGAAGCAAAAAATGAAATAAACTCTTATCAAAATACATTAACTGCATTTTGTAGAGAAACAATGAGGCATATGAAACAAAATATCTGGGAGGAAATAATGCAAAGGATTGATCATTTGTGTGAATTGTTTCAATTGATTGATGCTATGAGACTACATTATAAGAAGCCCAACAAATATTTAGTGGACAACAAAAATGTGTTGGCAATAGAGAAATATGCAAAACAACTTCAAAAAATAGTCTACAAAGCCAGTGATAGTGAATTGAAATAAAATAGGATTAATAATCAGATTGAAGCCTCAATGAAGGTGTCATATATCATTCAAAAGTGTTTGAGAATGCTTGAAACAATTTTTTTTTTGAATCTGGTTGCAACAAAGATGAAGAAGTTGGATGAAAAGGTAAGGAACATGAAAAGGCTTGGTTTTCCAAAGGATTGTTTGTTACCAAAATTTGCACCTGAGTCTGAACTACACAAGTTTCAACAATTTTGGTAACAACATTGGATTCACTTCTATGTGGGACACTTGAAATGAAGTGAAACCTCCGGGTTCTAGGTTGGTTCCTAACTGGTAATATCACCTAAACTACAGACTTGATAGAAAAGGGTAAGAATATGGCTGTATATAACAGAAAATACTGAAAACATGAAATGGAAAGGGTGATACATTGAATTGATAAGATTTATGGGATACTTTGATTTACACTTGAATATTGATGATGAACATGAGTTTACACAACAAATTTCTGTAAGTTATGTATTAGTGTTTCACAAACAGGTTTGATTTACACACATTTTCAAGAAGGAAAGTAATTTCCACAAATTAAAATTCATGTGCAATCCTATAAACACAGTTTGTAATATGTATAATGCAACTTTTGCAAAGGAAAGTATGCAAACAAGAGATAAAGTTATTAGGAAATAGAAGAAATTCACAAAATAACTTGATCATTAACTTGAAAATGCACAACACTTGGCAAGAACAAGAAGATAATTTGAATCATCATCAGTGACTAAGGTAAACTCTATATATTATGCTCCAAATGAGTTACAAAACCTGAAAAATATATGACAAGGGACTCTCAAAGTCACAAAGTCTCTATTTTCCTATTTAGAACTAACTGAAAAAATGAGTTACAAAATAGCTAAGTAGCCAAACTCCTGAGTTGCTCCACAAAATAAGGTTCTAGAAAACCGCATTTTTGTAAGCACCCATAAAGCCAAAAATTTAGGACCTGAATCTTCATTAAAATGACTCTCCAAGGTTGGAAAATTCAAGTTAATCTTATCAAACCATAAAAAGGTCTCTAAATATGCTCAGAATGTTTCCAAATTGACTTTAAATATCCTTATTTTACTCCCAATGTTGGGTAACTGAAAATAATTTCCCTATATACCCTCCCCTTATCACGAAGACTCAATTGTACCCCTTTTTGCATTTAGAATAATATAAACTAAGTGGTTTATAAATACACCACTTAAGTAAATATTTTACAATTTCAAAACAAAATGCAAAATAAAAGGCCAAGGCTTCGGCCTATGTTTTAGAAAGCATATGAAAAGGGAATATTGACCAAGTCTTTGTGAAACACAACTTAGTGAAAAGGTCATGGGTATTAGTTTATTACAAAGTTCTAAAAATAAAAGGAAAGAAACATGCCTTTACATTATCGGCATTTTAGGGCAGAAGAAACCCTAAAGATTAAAACTCACACCATCATTTCATTTCGCTCCTTACATTTCCTCTGTTTTGATGCGCCACCATGACCTATGCATAGATCGAAGGTTAGATTCTTTTGAAGGTGAATCTAGATGAGAACCTGGCATTTTATACATAATTCATGCAATAAGGTGTGGTATGCTATGCTCCATCAAAAATATCAATTGTTTTTGTTAATTTTTGATGATCTGTTACATGAGCAATTTCATTTTCTACTGAGATGTCATGTATTTTATGGTTTCCTCAATGGGAATTTTGGAAAAACCATTATACCTTCAACTATACTCTATCTTTTCAAGCCTCTTTCATTTGAACTGTGTGTTTGCAATAAAAATGGAATATGCGCAACACCCAGGCCGCCATGTGAAAAATTTTATTTGTAGACACCAGAAAAAATCATTCTCTTGAATGGCCTAACCTTGAGTAATGTGAAATACAGTTGTATTTGTTGGTCTCTTGCATTGTTAATAATACATTATTCACTCATGCATCTGGGTTGTCTTTATATTCATGACTGTTGTTTTCATGTATTTTTTTGTAGAGGGCTTTGTTTCAGAAAAATCAGGGCCCATTCTTCTTATTGGCTGCTATAAGCATTCAATGTTTTTTGTTTCACTGCATTCATTAGCTTCTTTTGTCATCAGACTTCTCTTTTCTTTGTTTTGACTGCCTTAAAGGTTTTCCACACCTAGATCTTTGAATTCATTGTCATAGATTTCATTCATAGTCTCCAAGGCTATGATAGTTTATGGCTATTCACCGTATATTATTCACAATTACAGTCAAGAGGACTATATTTTTCAGACTTTAGCATCTTTTAACTATCATTGTTCAATTGAAAATATACTGGATCTGTTGTGATTCCATAATAAACAAGGATTTGTAGTTTCCTGCATAAGCATTTCATTTTGTTTCATATGAATCTTGTTGTACTAAAATTGCATTCCATAATACAAGACTATGAATATATGCATGTCATTCCCCGGCATTTAATTATAGGGCTTAGATAGAAATCTACTCTAAAAGCCTTGATATTATAAACTCACACCACTGTTCATTTACTATTTCGCAATTCTTAAATTGAAACTTACATAATCATTCCCTCTGTATGCATTGTAAGTTCACTGAGCATGCCCACTAACTATAGACCTCAGATGCTTACTACTTAGTGATTCATTATTGTGAATGGTTTCACATAGATGACTCTTTTGACTATGGTGATATTTCTAGATGAGAACCTGGCATTTTATACATAATTCATGCAATAAGGTGTGGTATGCTATGCTCCATCAAAAATATCAATTGTTTTTGTTAATTTTTGATGATCTGTTACATGAGCAATTTCATTTTCTACTGAGATGTCATGTATTTTATGGTTTCCTCAATGGGAATTTTGGAAAAACCATTATACCTTCAACTATACTCTATCTTTTCAAGCCTCTTTCATTTGAACTGTGTGTTTGCAATAAAAATGGAATATGCGCAACACCCAGGCCGCCATGTGAAAAATTTTATTTGTAGACACCAGAAAAAATCATTCTCTTGAATGGCCTAACCTTGAGTAATGTGAAATACAGTTGTATTTGTTGGTCTCTTGCATTGTTAATAATACATTATTCACTCATGCATCTGGGTTGTCTTTATATTCATGACTGTTGTTTTCATGTATTTTTTTGTAGAGGGCTTTGTTTCAGAAAAATCAGGGCCCATTCTTCTTATTGGCTGCTATAAGCATTCAATGTTTTTTGTTTCACTGCATTCATTAGCTTCTTTTGTCATCAGACTTCTCTTTTCTTTGTTTTGACTGCCTTAAAGGTTTTCCACACCTAGATCTTTGAATTCATTGTCATAGATTTCATTCATAGTCTCCAAGGCTATGATAGTTTATGGCTATTCACCGTATATTATTCACAATTACAGTCAAGAGGACTATATTTTTCAGACTTTAGCATCTTTTAACTATCATTGTTCAATTGAAAATATACTGGATCTGTTGTGATTCCATAATAAACAAGGATTTGTAGTTTCCTGCATAAGCATTTCATTTTGTTTCATATGATTTCCCTTATCTTGTTGTACTAAAATTGCATTCCATAATACAAGACTATGAATATATGCATGATGTCATTCCCCTAAGAAATTTGTATCTCCTTGAATCTTTCATGGTTGTGATTTAATGACACTATACAGTGTGGAAACTTGCTTACTTAGCTACTCATAGTTTTTATTTAAATCTACTCAATAAAGGTTGAGCCTTGATATTCTTGCCCTGAGCACTCAAGGATAGCTATTGACTGTGGAAATCATAGCTCTTTGACAAGATAGATCACTGTTCTTAGTCTCTCACTCAACAATACTATTGATCAAGCATCAATTCTTAAATTGAAACTATTGAATTCACATAATCATAAACTCCTGTAGATTACTACCTTGTATGCATTGTAAGTTCACTGAGCATCATGCCATGAATGTCTTTGTTTGTATTATTTGATCTAACTATTGTTGTAGCTTCATTCCTCAGATGCTTACTACTTAAACCAGTGAATTTTTCAATTCATTATTGTGAATGATAAACCCCTTCTCCAGTTTCACATGGAACTGTGTTCTTGTACTAAAACAATCTTCAATGACTGGCTTTTCATGCATCACCAACTGTCACTATGAATGATTGTTCTCATATTTACAATGTATGAGAACAAAGTCTTAACCAATCAATAAATGAACTACTCATAACTGTTGCTTGACCTTTATACCCAATTATCAAAGCTTTTGCTGTTGTGGTATATGGCATTGTTACTTTGATATTGAACACAATAGTGCAACTTGCTACTGTCAAAGAACTCTTGCCTGAATCTTCATTATTATGCTACTCATGATGGATATTGTTTTGGGCCTCAGGGCAATCATGTTGAATTTTGGATTTCTCTATCATATTGTTACAAAAACTTCCTTGACTGCTCCAAATTTTCAAACTCTTCTTTTTAAAACATCACTCTTACTGCTTAACCCTCTTTGTCATTTCTTACCAACAAGTAAGAGTGATAAAAACATAATTTTTTGTAGCAAAAATCACAACATTTTTTCTTCAATTTTTGCTCCTTTGACTCATTATGGGCATAAGGAATATTGCCATTGTTACTTTTGTTCATTGTTTATGGTAGTCCTGAATTATATTTGTATCCCAAATGATTATTCTCCTTGAATAACTAAAAGATAGGCATAATAGTATTCCTTTTGATTATCCTTGGATGATGGCTTAATTGAAGCTTAGATCACTGCTCACTTAAATTTGTAATGCAATCTGAAAGTAAAATTAACTTGCAGCACTGATATTATTCAAACTTACATACCATTACTATGAGGTGGGCTCAACCCTTGTGGGAGCCGCATTTTTCCTCACTCATTTGATCTGAAAATAACTGCACCTATAACTGCACATGGAACAAACAAGTTAGAAAAAATGACTATCTTTTGTGTGTACGTTGACCAAATGGTTTTCCTAGACACCTAAGACATTTATTAATCTTTGATGCACATAGCGATAAGTTAATACATGCATAGGTGAATGACATAAATGATCGTGTATGGTTATGGCCTTTCATTGCTTAGAGTACAACTCTAATACATTGCTTGACCACTGCAGGAATAGGAGTGCATGGAAACTAGGAAGGACAAGCAACGAGGATAACACCGAAGTGAGACAAACATTAACTAGTCATTTAGGAAATGATTGGTCATCCCTCTACATGCACATTTATTTTCCTTCATTTATTCATGTATTGATTTACCTTTATTTGTATCAAGGAAAATTTAGTCTCACGGCTTGTTGTGTGAGACACATGTATCTTATCACATTCAATAAAGATTACATTTTCAGAAATATGTGAATCTTTCTCTATTACATGCATGTGTATGAATGTAATGGTCTGTAGTTGTAATCTTTTAGATTTTCATTTATACATTTGAATGTGATAAAGAAGGATAATAAAATGCACCTTATCTTCTCTAGTTTAAAACAAATTCTACCCTTTTGAACCAATGAGTGAAAAATGGGTAACAAGGATTTTGACACAAATGATAAATTCATTGGAAAGGATGCTTTCAAAAAGAAGATGGAGGGTGCAAGGAAGATTGATTTGGACCAGTTTCCTCATAACCTAGATGAGGAAAACTATTTGGATTCCATCAAACCACTAATAACCTTGAATGTAACTTTGGCTGAAACATTCAAGTCAAGATCCAAATTTAATCATACATTGTTAACAAAATTTCAAGTTAGACAACATCAATTGGAAGAAATGACAATTCCATCACTTGAATAGTGGAAGTTGCTAAAAAAGTTGATAGAATGATTTGATATTGATAATATGAGTTTCCAAGTTCCATCTTAGCTTTGTGTAGAGTTGTCTTTGAGCAAGATTCTGCATTGCCTCTATGCATTCCTTCATTTGAAAATCAATAGAAAACTCAAATTCAGTAATGTGTTGATGTTCAATTATATGTATTATTTGTTTTATCAATTGAAGAAAAACTTTGGTTTCAACTACTAGATACACATTAAATGATTGTTGATGTTCATTGTTGTATATGCTACTATTATTAATGTAGTGTTGAAAAAAGGGTCCTTTGACATTTTTCACACTCGTTTGGGTCTTTCTTATGGATTTTGGCTTAATGTTACCTTGATTTAGTGTTGAAATGTGGATAACACATTCACATTAGGTCTTGGGCCCTTGTGAACTAAAAGGTTTCAAGTGGTACCTTAAGTGTTGTAAAGTGTTGCAACACACATTCACACTTTTCTAAGGTCTTGTTAATAAAATATCCTCTTTTCATCATTTACCAAGCCTTTTTTCAAAGTGTTGTTAACTGTTGTAACATACTTTCACACTTTTCTAGGTTTGTCATTAATAATTTAGCTTTCTTATGCTTTAATTGGCCCCATTTTACATCCACAAGCCTTATTTATGTGTATTTTTGAGAATAATCTTGACAAATATCATTTAAAATATCAAAATCCTGAAACCCACCTTAAACTCCTAAGGTGGGACTCATTCACCATTATGGGCGAATGAATCCCTTTTAACTCAAAATTTAAACTTAATTCAAAATTCTGGCGGGTTTCTATTCTCCAAGATCTAAGGTCGGCCTATGATTTTTTAATTTCAAGAATTATTGCATAATTCAGTATAAATACAATCTTATTTCCCTCATTTTCATACCTAGCAAATTTTACAAGCATTCATGCATATAGTTCATGAAATCATTTGAGCATTCATAAGAGCATTCAAGGCATTTCAAGAGCATATTATCAATCATTCAAGAGCTCCTTCAAGTGTCATTCATCATGTCAAAGATTGTTTGCATCATGTTGTTTTAGAGCTAGCATTGATGATGTAGGATTGTGTGATTCAAGAAAGCATTGCATTAAATATCTATCAACATTAAGCTAGAGTTCAAGTCCACATCCATTGGAGCCATTATCTACATGTTTGCAACACCTTATTGCTAGGGTTTGGTGAGTTGCAACATCATTATTTGTTCATTTATCATTCTCCATTCTATTTCATTTCATTTCAAGGGTTTAATTACCAACAAGGGGTTTGACCAAGGCAAACCCCTATTCACTAACCCCCACAACATTTTTCCCTCTTCTTTTGTGTGATTTGTAGGGCTACGTTGTAAATTTACCAAGTTAAGATTGGAAAAGTGATCAAAGCAAGTCAAAGTTGTCAAATTCCTAAGAGAGCTTAGAGAATATCTATAGGTTGAATTTTGCAGTTTCGGATCTGGAAACCAGTCGAAAAGAGCAAGCAGACTGGGGGCTATAGTTTCCTATTTTGAATTTCCAGAAATCTAGAAGTGGAATGATTCGCCACTATCAAGGCAAATGAGTACCACTGCCCAAGCTTGAACATGAATTTTGTAGATCTGAGTACCCATTTGTCTAAAACCTACTCCTGTACATTTTTTAGAAAACTAGACTAATTCGCCCAGTCTAGTGTATGAGTCCCAGTCATCTTCAACATCATAATTTCCAATGATCCAGAGCTCCATTCCATCTCCAACAAGTTTTTAGGTGCACATCTCTAGTTTCACAATTTTCTGTTACATTTTACTTGCATTCTTAGGTCATTTAGTATTAGTTTTCATATCACACTATGTTTTCAAACATCTTTCATTTTCCACGTTTACTCTTGGTGGTGAACCCTCAATTGTTGTTATCCTTTCCTTAGAACTCTCCCTTTGTCATATTTCAATCTCCTTTGCATTGAAATCTCAAGGGTTTGTTCTTGAGTGAATAGTGAATTTTTGTCTCTCCTTTTAGGTCCAAAACCCAAGAAGTGAAAGAGAGCACAAAATTTTCTTATTCATTTTGGTAAACCCGACATGAATGTTGATACAGATGATGAAAAAAATGCTCATGTTCTAAAAAAAGCTATCAATATTAATCCTATAGATGAAATGATAGGGGTGATAGATGCCATCCCTCGTAAGGGTCGACCTAAGAATCCTCTTGACATTGTTTTCTCCTCTAAGGATATACTTAAACATTTTCTCGATGGTCCTCTCTACATAGCCGGTCGGATCTATGACAAGCCCACAAATGGGATACTCATAGATCCGACCTATGGAGACAATGTGATCACTGAGGAATTCCTACTTTTGCATGAACTCTATCAAGATGAATATGATAGATTGAAAGCATGTATCAAGACACACAATGGATTTGCATGCCCTATGATAGGATCAATCACCCTACCATTACAAATAGGACCAAAAACATTAGATGTCACATTCTCCATCATCCTGCAATTGGACCAATTTTGTGTGAAGCTAGGCCACCCATGGCTTCGCTCTAGGAAAGCCATCCCTTCAGTTATACACAAATTCTTAAAGTTTACCTTTGACAATGAAATATTCACTGTCCATCATATAAGCTTTAACACCCTATCTTCCAAAGGAAACTTTTCCCTACACTAACTCATTTGACTACAAAATACAATGAAACTTTCTGAAGAAAGATGTATAATTAGATGAATTGTCGAGTACCTATGTATTTAATGTGAAATTTTCAATTTAAAAAAAAAATTGTGCTCAATGTTCATTGAAATGGTGGCACTCCGAGATTTTCATCGCTTTTTCGACGAATGTCAAGCATAAATTTTAATAAATAAAAGTGAGTTTGACAATTTATCTATACTTGCGACAGTGTTTTCATGCTATACTTGCTAATTTTCTATACTTGTGAATTCGCTATACTTTTGAAAGTTTGTGGAGGTTATAGGCCAAATTTTTTGGGTGCAAAATATCAAAATTATTAGATTTTGTTACCTATCTATGATTAAAAATTATTAGAGTGTGAGTTTGATATTTTTTGAAGATCTAAATATTCAAGCTTGGTAAAGAAAAATTATGTCAGATAATATTAGTGCAGAACAAAATGAAGAGACACTTGCTAGATTGTGGGCTAGATTGAAAATAAAGGGTGATGGGAAATGTTATTGTCCTTGCAATAATTGCAAGGGCTTAAAGACGAGAAGACTTTTAATCACAACGACTAAGAAACATTGTAGGTAGCATGGTCACGTTGAAGGGGGGCATGATTATCGTCCATTAGTAAGTTGTTCATTATATGTCTTTATATTGATTGAATATGTAAATGTTTATATTGTTTTAACATTTTATATATATATATATATATATATAATCACTTGATCATGTTCATGGTTTATTTGTGTTGATCATTATTATAAAGGTGGGGCACCCTAGGGCACATGATATGGATTATCACGGCCTAGATAATGTGGTTTTTCAAGCGGAGGAACATGGAGTTGTGAATATCGAAGGTGAAGTTAATGATCCTATCGAAGAAGATGATCATGCGCTAAAAAACAGTTCAATATGATGGTACAAATACATTGATCCATGACACATTTAGTGGCACAACTAATCATGATGATCGATATGACTTTGATGATGTTCATGATTTACCTATACTTGAGAAGGCATACGAGCCCCTTTATGAAGGCTCTCAAACAACTCTTCTCTTTGCTATATTGTTGCTGGTGAACTTGAAGGTTATGAATGGTTTATCCAACATAGCAATCTCACGGATGTTAAGGTATGTCATATATGTCATCTTTTTTCATCTATTTTTGTTGTTAGTTCATCACTAGTAAATAAAAGATGAAATATGTACCATTAATATTCTTTATATTAACAAATTATTTTTTTGTTGTAGATTGATAGGTGAATTTTTGTTACCACCATCAAATATTTTACCTCGTTCATACCGAGATTTATTTGGCATTATGAAAGATATTGGAATGGAGTATCAAGCAATAGATGCATGTCCCAATGATCATATTATATATCATAAACAACATTAATTTGCAAAAGAATGCCCAAAATGTCATATCAGTAGATATCGAACATATCAACTAACAAAAAAGGGTCTTGCAAGGTTCTTCGTTATATTCCCATTATTTCACATATGCAATGATTATTTAGGTGTGAAAGCTTAGCGCAATTTATGGATTACCATGCACAGAATAGAAGTGGAGATGACATTCTTCGAATTCCTGCAAATGGTTTTGCATTTAGGGACATGGAGAAAAAATTTCCACACTTTAAAGAAGAACCTCGTAATCTCAGGCTTTCATTGGTAGCAGACGGTGTCAATTCATTTGGAGAGCTAAGATATATTTACTTGGTCTGGCCTATTTTTGTTATCAATAATAACATTCCTCCATGGATGTCAATAAAGAGGGAGCACATAATATTGTCAATGATTGTTCCAGGTATTTTTTTACATCAATTTTCTTTAACGTAGTAGCATCTCATTTGTCTTATTTGTTGCATAATGACATATTTTTTTATTTAATAGTCATGTACAATAATTTATATATATTGCAGTAAAATGGTTATAATAATTATGTAATGTTTATGTTCATTCAACTAGATAAGTACCAAGTTAAAGATATGAATGTATATATCGAGCCTCTTATCGACAAATTACTAAAGTTATAGAATGGCATCACTATGTATGACGTCTCTAGACCAATAGGACAAAGACAATTTCAATTCCATGCAATGCTTGTATGGACAATTCATGATGCCCCATGGCTAACACATTTTTGTGGTATGTTATAACATTTGACTGCACTTTAACAATATTTAATTTTATGAAGTAGATATCATGCATGTTTTTTAAATAATCTATTCATTATATATAATTATAAAAATTGACATATTTAATCCAATTATATATGATCTTGTAGGTCTTCAAACAAAGGGAAATTTTGCATGTCCAATTTTGGTTCAAAGATGAAATCTCGTCATTCAAAAAGTTTAGGAAAGCAAGTGTTTGATGAGTATAGGCACTTCCTCCACAGAAATCATAAGTATCGAACTACTGAAAACATCTTTTCAATGGGAAATAAGAGACTACATCAAAACCACGAAGAATGACACCTCGCCTATGGAAGTTGGAATATAATAGAATTAATCGTCAAGGTTATACATTAGATCAAATTGTTTATCTATCATATATGATATGTTTGGAATTTATATTTTTATATTTTGTTTTGTTTACTCATGTTGTAATTGAAATTTTTTGTCATTGTTAATTTATTTAACTAATATGCTTCATGAAGGTCGTCAAGGCATTAATGGATGGCTTCCACAGGGATTGAAAAATTATCTCAAACAATTTAGTAGGTTGCCCTACTATAAGCAACTAAAAATTGTGCATTTTTTTGATACAATGAATATCGGAAAGAATATAACAAAAACTTTATGGAAAATATTGGATGGAGGGCATGACAAAGAAAAAATTGTCAAAATTTGTAGTGACATTCAGGAAGCCAATCATGCAATGAAAAATGTCATTCAATTAAATAGCGATTGAGACCAAATTAATATAAGCGCCCTTCCTTGGTTATTAACAAAGAAAGAAAGCAATGCTATAAAAAAAGTCATATGAAAAATTCGATTTCCCACAGGATTTGCTGTGAACATAAACAATGTCATAACAAAGAAAGGTGAATTTGAGTCAAGGATGAAAATGCATGATTGGCATACCTTCATTAACATAATTATTTTGGTATATTTAATATATATTTTTATACTGCATGTACTTTTCAGTGTATTATGTTTACTAGTTTTGCAAAAATAATGAAAAGATCATTTTATAATTGTTGCAGTACATTCTACCTCTATCTCCCCCAGACAACTTCGATAACAATGTCAAGCAAGTTATATATGATCTTGGAAAATACATGAGGTAAGTAGCGATATTTGTTCAATTCGTTGTATAGATCTTATATTTTCCATTTGTTTTACTTATGTAATATATTGTATATTTTTGTTAAATATTGTTAATATATTTGCACCTTGAATCACTTGTAGATGGTTGTCATCTAAAGAAATCTATAAAGAAGATATAAATCATTGGAGGAGAAAAATTCCTTGTCTAATGTGTGAAATGAAAAAGTGTCTACCTTCGACATTTTTCAATGCACAAGAACACTACCTCATACACCAAGTTGAGGAGATTGAATTGTGTGGACCTGTACACACAAGGTCAATGTGGATGGTTGAGAGGCACTTGAAATTTTTGAAGGCTTTGGTTAGAAAAAGAGCACATCCTAAGGGTTCTATGGTGGAGGGATCTATGGTATACCAGACCATGGTGTACATTACTGAATGTCTTCCTAAGTTTGTAGCAAAGATCCATGTAGATCGCATTTGGGTTCCCAACTCCATTAACAAATTTGAAGGGAAGTTCCTGATGTGGAAAGCTAGATTGAGGAAAGTGAGAGGTAATTATAATATGGTCATGGAGATTAATTAGAATATATTTTACATTGCCTTCAATTGCTTGAAAAGAAACAATAGAGAACTAGTCCAAATGAAAGAATATTCCACACACTAATAGAAAAGTACTAGTATTGTATTACTCCTTAAAATAAGTCGTATACCGTGATAATTAACTAATTATATGTCATTTGTGAGTTTCAATTTTTTTTATACAATTGGTCGAGAGTGGGATGCACTACATTTATACGTCACAAACAATCTTGATTGGATGATGTTATGGATTGAATGATGTCAACAATCTGGTCGCGCATTAACATGGGAAGGTGTGGCTTCATTGGTTAAAGAAGCTCATCGTAATTGAGATTCCAATGTTACACCAAGGGAAATTGATTTAGCATATAGTTTAAGAGATAAAAAGGTATGTATAAATATATTAATCACCCATATTATTTAATTATTTTTAATTATATTGATGTATATATATGTTGAGTTTTTTTTCTTTGCAAACAAAAAAGGTGTCTCGCAAGGTTCTTCGTTATATTCTCATTATTCCATGTATGCAACCATTATTTAGGTGTGAAATTTTAGCACAATTTATGGATTACCATGCATGAAATAGAAGTGGATATGACATTCTTTTAATACCTATGGATGGTTCTGTATTTAGAGACATGGAGGAAAATGGCCACACTTTAAAGAAGAACCTCGTAATCTTAGGCTTTCATTGGTAGCGGATGGTGTTAATCCATTTGGAGAGTTGAGATCTATTTACTCGATGTTGCCTGTTTTTGTTATCGACAATAACATTCCACCATGGATGTCAATAAAGAGGGAGAACATAATGTTGTCAATGATTGTTCCAAGTATTTTTTTACATCAATTTTTCTTTAACGTAGTAGCATCTCATTTGTCTTATTTGTTGCATAATGACTTATATTTTTTTCATTCAATAGTCATGTACATTAATTTATATATATTACAGTAAAATCATTATAATAATTATGTAATGTTTATGTTCACTCAACTAGGTAAGTACCAAGTTAAAGATATGAATGTATATATCGAGCCTCTTATCGACAAGTTACTAAAGTTATGGAATGGCATCACTATGTATGATGTCTCTAGACCAATAAGACACAGACAATTTCAATTCCATGCAATGCTTGTATGGACAATTCATGATGCCCCAGGGCTAACACATTTTTGTGGTATGTTATAACGCTTGACTACACTTTAATAGTATTTAATTTTATGAAGTAGATATCATGCATATTTTTTAAATAATCTATTCATTATATATAATTATAAAAATTGACATATTTAATCCAATTATATATGATCTTGGAGGTCTTCAAACAAAGGGAAACTTTGCATATCCAATTTGTGGTCCAAAGATGAAATCTCATTGTTCAACAAGTTTAGAAAAGCAAGTGTTTGATGAGTATAGACACTTCCTCCACATAAATCATAAGTATCAAACTACTAAAAAATATTTTTTCAATGGGAAAGAAGAGACTACATCAAAACCACAAAGAATGACACCTCGCCTATGGAATTTGGAATATAATAGAATTAATCGTCAAGGTTATACATCAGATCAAATTGTTTATCTATAATATACGATATGTTTTTAATTTATATTTTTATATTGTGTTGTGTTTACTCATACTATAATTGACAATGATTGTTGTTTTTAATTTGTTTAACTTATATGCTCCATGAAGGTCGTCAAGGCTTCAATGGCTGACTTCCACAAGGACTGCAAATTTATCCCAAACAATTTAGTAGGTTTCCCTACTATGAGCAGCTACAAATTGTGCATTTGTTTGATACAATGCATATTAGAAATAATATAACAGAAACGATATGAAAAATATTGGATGGAAGGCATGACAAAGAAAAAATTGTCAAAATTTGTAGTGACATTCAGGAAGCCAATCGTGCAATGAAAAATTTCATTCAATTAAATAGCAATGGAGACCAAATTAATATAAGTGCCCTTCCTTGGTTATTAACGAGCAACAAAGCTATACTATAAAATATGGTTGTCATCTAAATAAATCCATAAAGAAGATATAAATTATTGGAAGAGAAAAATTCCTAATCTAATGTGTGAAATGCAAAAGTGTCTACCATTGACATTTTTCAATGCACAAGAACACTACCTCATACACCAAGTTGAGGAGATTGAATTGTGTGGACCTGTACACAAAAGGTCAATGTGGATGGTTGAGAGACACTTGAAATTTTTGAAGGCTTTGGTTAGACAAAGAGCACATCTTGAGGGTTCTATGGTGGAGGGATATATAGTATACTAGACCATGGTGTACATTAGTTTATATCTTCCTAATTTTGCAGCAAAGATCCCTGTAGATCGCATTTAGGATCCCAACTCCATTAACAAATTTGAAGGGGAGTACCTAATGGGGAAAGGTAGATTGAGGAAAGTGAGAGGTAATTATAAGATGGTCATGGAGATTAATTGGAATACATTTAACATATGGTTTTTATGTATATTGTATTTATTTAATTATTAATCTTCAATATACATCAATTATAAATTAAGGTCATATACTGTGGTATTTGTACATCGCAAACAATCTTGATTGGATGACGGTATGGATTGAATGATGTCAACAATCTGATAACACATTAACATGGGAAGGTGTGGCTTCATTGGTTAAAGAAGCTCAGCGTAATGGAGATTCCAATGTTACACAAAGGGAAATTGATTTAGTATATGGTTTAAGAGATAAACAAGTACATATAAATATATTAAGCACCCATATTATTTACTTATTTTCAATTATATTGATATATATATATATATGTTGAGATTGTTTTCTTTGCATACATTCGGCCAAGAATAAATATGTTTATCAACTAACGATATTGCAATAATTTTTACATGTTTGACATATTGCAGGTGAAACACCACAAGGCTATGTGGTGCAATGGTCATAAATTTTGAATAAAAAAGTTGGATGACATGAAGAAAACTTGTGATTCTGGTATAATTGCATTCTTTCAGGTGACTAATGTTTCATCTAGAAGCAACATACATCCAGAAGTCTCAAAAATTCTATACTGTGGGATTTTGGATGATATACTTGAGTGTGACTTTAAGTCCTTCAGATTAATTATGTTCATCTTCCTATGGTGTGGCTATGATTGAATGAAAATGATGCTAAGAGAACTGTTATTGAACATGATAATGGATTTACCATGGTTAATACAAGGTTGATCGAGCGAGCTAGAAATGAGCCCTATGTTCTTCCAATCTAATGTGAGCAGGTATTTTACTCAGAGGTTCCAGGTAAACCGAGTTGGTCACTTGTTGTTAGACATGATCCAAGAGGAAGGCTGATAAAGTATAATGTGGTGGAAGAAGAAGATACCGAAGAACTAGAAGATGATGTAGATGATGATCAAGATTAAAATTTAGTCGATGATGTCCATGACGAAGATGTCGAAGAGGAGGAACTAAATCATGATGATGTAGGAGTTAATGTTCATGAAGATGATATCCATGTGGATGATGATATTATTGAAACTGATAGCAATGATGATGATGATGATATGACCAATCCTTACAATGTCAAATCTAGATCGGATGATACAGACAAAGAGTTGGATGAAGAAGAAGATCAATGACATTGAAATGTATGAGTTATGTGATTATATTATCTATTTGATATTAATTTCTTGATAGAATTATATTTGACTTATGTGGTTACATAATTAATTCATGATGTTTTTTAATTTTTATGTCATTACATAATTAATTTAATGATGTACTTTTTAATGTTTGAAAGGTCAAAAAATTAAAACATTTCAATAGTGATGTTAACAACCTTGAAATTAGTGTGTTTTATGTTTCATGTGATCATAAAAGACTAAAAAGTTAGTTGTAGAGATGGTTGTTCAGTGGTTGAGGTGTAAAGGCCTTTAAAAGGCATAAAGTGATTATTGTAATGGTTTTTGATGGTTGAGGATTTAAAATACAAGCTCTTGACATTCAAAAATCTATGTTTTTCTTCAAAAAAATTGTATTTTTCCTATTATGCAGCACTGTACGATCACATGCAGCCATATTTTGATGTGAAATCAATTCCATGTTGTGAAGATATGTGTTAGCTTTGATTTGAATCTGATTTGATGGCTTAAGGCATTGATTTGAGTTAGAAAGCTTCATTTCTTTACATATAGCTTGGTTACCCTATTTTTAGGGTTTTGTAGTCCACACATGATATAAATGGGCTCTTACACTTTTTGTGATTAATGTATCTTGTGTAAGAGGCCCCATGGATATTGTTTTAATTATAGGATGCATGAATAGGGTGTAGGATGATAAATAAACAAGGTATAGTTGTTGTCCTCAAGAGTTTTGTGAAGAAAAGCATATGAAATGAGAGATTTAAGCCTAGGTTTCAAAAAAATATGTATGGGAGATATGATTTTATGAATTTTTATCCATGTGCAAACCTAATGGGTTGTTTCTGAATACTGAATATAAATGATACACACACACACACACACATATATATATATGTATGTATGTATGTATGCATTTGCATTTTTAAATGTAAATGTAAATGCAATTACTGGATGCTCTCCTAGAACAATAAATGCAACATATCATTAAATAAATCTATATCTATGTATATAAATGTGTATTTCTAAATGCAAGTGTAAATGTAAAGAGCATATGGTTTTGTAGTGTTATAGATACAACATATCCATAAATTAATGTAATTGAAATTCTAAAGTCTTCAACACATATAATATGAAATCGATCAAATTATTAAACTACATGAGAAATAAATGAAAACAGTAAATGCATATGTATGTGTATTTGTAAATGTAAGTGTAAAATAAATAAGAATAATGAAAATTATAAAAGAATACAAGGGTAGACCAGTGCCTTATTGGGTATATGGAGTCTAATGAATATATGTAAATGTGGATTTCAATAATGGCAATAATTCAAACTGTCAGACACATAAATTGTTTACAACTTGTGTAAATGTGCAAGAGAATAATTAACAAACTCTTCTCGAGATAGAATGACAATTCTAGTTATGTGATTCTTCTTATTAATCCAACTAACACTTCCCAATTGTTGTGATTGATTAAAATATTTTAATCCCTACTTGAGAGAACCGAATAACTAGATCACACATATATATAGCAAATGTACAATGATAAACTGAGTATAAACTTGTTATATCAATTAAACAATAGAGAAGCATCAGAATGGAGACAATCAAATAACTGCATAAATTTAACAAATAGCTAATACCAATATCTTAATCCACAACTTAGATATCTTCATTTACTCCATCAAAATACATGCATCTGAGCCTCTATATATGAAAGCATTTTGCTAGAAATCTATCTACTGAATATCTCCTAATGCCTATATATATTGCATTACTATGGAACAGATATAAATACATCAAAACTTGGAAGGGAAACGTCCCTTCACGAATGTTTTATTTTACTTAACTAATTAAAACAAGAGATTAGGCTCTATTTAGCCATAGATGAACATTTGATAAATGATCTAGATAATCCTACCATTCATGAGTATCGACATCTCCTAATGCATTCCTGGCTGATATTTCCACCTTTATCATCCTTTCGTTGTGCTCGCAAATCTCGTCCAATGTCGAATCCTTCCCTGTAGCATTTTCTAGAATTCCCTGCAGTATCAATTCACATTCTTTGATCCACTTGGCTTTCTCTTTCAACTTTTCTCCATCTTCAAATAGTGTAGGAAGTCCCATATTCGTCACATCAACCAACCCCTTTTCATCTTCTCGCAGTTCCTCATAATAGTCCTTGTGTTTCTTTATAATTTGGTTACCCATACCAATGGCCACATTGTCAGGAACATCTCTTTCATTTAATTCTCAGAACTTTTCTTCAATCCTTCCATTAATTATCTTGTGTTCTTGTCCTGTAACTTGGTTCTTTGAATATGCTCCCCATAGCTTATTCAACCAAATCATTAAGTTGGCCTGCCTTTTTTTTATTATTGCAGTGAGTGTATCATATTTACCTTGTGAATATGCAGTTGACTCCTCCCAATGATATTTTAATTGTGAGCTTTCACCATGTGTTATTAATTTAGGAGGTCCCATTGTGACTCCTAGCATTTCCTTCAAATGATCATTTTCTCTCATGATCCTTTCATTATTCATTTTGTACATTCCTTTTCTTTTATCAGCATTTGTATTTGGGCTTTATTTAGTTTTTTCACATTAATCCCAATGTCTGCAGTCACCATAGGATCTACCTCTCCAACCTTCAAAGTCATGACATGTCCAAATGCTTTCTCAGTATCAATCACCACTGACTTTCTATGAGGTGGATACAAGGCCCATATCATGAGTGATCCTTCATCCGGGTTATATTTGGATCCAACATATATTTTTGTCACCCCCTTCGAACTAAGCTTGTGTGTGGCACTATTATCCTTTAAGAAGCCATCAAACACCAATGCAGAATTCAAATCCAGCCCTAGAAAGATCATAACTCCAACATCCTCTAACATTTTTCTTCCTTTTTCGGGGGTCATATTAGCCATTTCTCTATCCACAGTTAATTTCAAATTATTTAGTAGCTGCTCCTCATTGCTTGGTGTAATATTATCAACTGTCTCCCTTAACTCCTTTCCCTTTTGATTATACAAGAAAGATCTAAATTATGAAGAATTCACAAATTCATTGTCTGCTACAAATGACCTATATGCCATCTATCTGGTGTCTGTATCTTGGCTCTCTTCAACACTTAGTTCTCTAGGAGGGCAATTGTAATCTTGAGTTTTTAATCTAGAAATCCTACTAAGTAGGTCTCATGGCATATCTTCTCCAGTTTCCTCATCTCCAGAAAAAGGGAACCCTATATCTAACAACCCTTGGTTGTATTCCTCCACCACTCTCTCTACTTCCTCTTCCTCCAAATATCTAATCATGTCATCAAGCTGATAAGGAACATGATCATATCATCCAAATTTTATCCTTTGTTTGGCAGAATTGATATATCCCTCTGGATCAAAACCTTCTCTTTGTGGAACCTTATTCATATTATACTGCATTAATTTGTTAAGGATCAAATCATATCCTTCCTTTGCAAGCATAGTAAAATCACCAAAGCACAGAGTACTAGGCGTAAATGCCTATTTTCCGAATGAACCAAAATTCATGAAACTAGAAAAATCCATTTGTCTTACAATTTACAAATATGCAATCCTATCCAAGATTGTTTTAGGAAAAATGAATGGAGAATCCTCAAAACCAAACACCCTTACCATAGTAACATCTTCCAAGCAATACCAATCTCCCCAATTGTGATCAATTGGTCCATTAAAGTCCTTAGGTCTAAGGAAGCATTCTATTTCATCAGACAATGAGTGTGCACAAGGATGACTATAGAATTAATATACTAGCTTTACAAAATATTCTTCAAAATATAGGAAACTGGAATTAGCAAACCTACTATCCCAAATGATAGTCCACAATTGAATGTGTAACAATTTTCCCTCTTTATCAAACTGTGAAACCTTCAAATTTTCTGGCCAAATCCCTAACTCTTTTCTGAAGTACAATACTAGATGCATTAAAATATAATAATGCCTAAGGTGCAAAACAGGGGATTTATTCTTGATTTCCACCAATGCTAAGTCGAGTCCCTTGGAGACAAATGAAGCATAGTCGAATATCCTAGAATTATGACATCGAATGTTAGCTTCAATTACCATGGGAACAATGGACATATACTTAGGAACTTCCATACCCAACACTTGTCCTACCAAGAAATAGGTATATCTCATATAGGGCTTGAATAAGTCCACATGGAATGGAGGCCCATCACCATTGTCAAGTGGGATAGTTTTACCATCTTGTTTAATTCTATGTAAGGGCAACCTCCAACCCTTGTAAGTGGTGTCCATTCTCCAAAACTCCTTTTCCAACTCTTCATTCGTAATTTTCTCATTACACCACCCTTCCAACTTAAAAACCTCACATATTGAAGCCTTTGATATGTATATGAACGGTTTCCTAGATGGTCCGCATATGGCCTTAAGTTTTGATTCATAGTGGGTGGCCAACAATTTTACTAGCTCTATATTGACAAACACATTAGGGCAAACCATTTTTCCCAAATTTAGACACCACGGATTACAAACTGGCTCAAAACGATCTCTTTGTTGAAAGTGGAATCTAAACAATTCATAGCCTCTTATTGGGGTCCAAATATCTCCTATGTGCTTGCACTTTTTGTCCAATTTATCCACTTCCACCCTCAATTGCATGGAGCACCTACCTCTGGACCCAGAGCCAGGAAATTGGTCAATTAAATCGTGATTCAACTTTTGTTCAACACCCTCTAGCTCAATTCCAGACTTAGCTTTCTGCTTCTTACTCTTAGGACGACTGCTCTCACTTTGTTTTCTACCTTTCAACTTCTTCGAGCTGGTTGCTTCTATATTACTCGCTTAAAATTGCAGAAATGAAAAATTTAAAATGCAGAGGACTTACTAGTTTTGATTAAGGTTTTTCAACTAAAACAATTCTCTGGCCCTTTGTTTGTCTCCTCATTTCCTTCACTACCAATTCACAATAATGTTCATTTTGTAATGACTTCCTTTTAATTTATGAAATTACATGTACTCTATGGCGCCATTAATGTTTTAACTCCAGGCATGAATGTAACAGATTTTTGAATTCCTTACTGTCACATCAAATGAATTGGTCGACAAGACACCTTCAAACTTTGGGTGATCTATACATTAGGCCCCAACCAATGTTCACTGAACACTCTGCTAATTGGGGTAACACTCTACACATCTGACCGATTTTAACATTTGTCCCATATACATCACCAAGAGTCACCCCAACAATCAATTTGGTTCATTTTTTTCTTCATCAGCCTAAATTTTAGTATCGCTAACACATTTAGTGGTTCCTTTGATGTTATAAGTCTCACCGATAACTTTTCTTTTGGTCTTGAATATGTCGCTAGAAGTCCTGCCGATATCCTCATGTTGGTGTACCTTAGCGGGTCGGGTGAACATTCAGTATTTACACCGATAGAACATGTCTCACCGATATATTCCTAGTGCTCCTGTCGGTGAGAGAAATGATGGTCTCACCGATGACACTTTATTGGTGAGACTTAAACATTCGTGCCAGCATATATTTTTCATGATGAGATGACTTTTCTTGCCGATAGATTCCCTTCATCAATGAGACCATAAGCCAATCTCCCTGATATGTCTTCTTTAGTAATCCTAGCTTTGAACACGAGTGTAGGTGATCTTTGAATTTACCCACTGTCACATCAAATTTTCTATCAGAAAGAAAATTCAAAATTTGGGCGATCATTTTATTCAGGCTTGACTAATGTTCATTAAAAATTCTTTTAGTTGGGGAGACATTATGCCGATATCACATAATCTATCCATCTAATTCATATAAATGTTTCCAAGAGTCACCCTGACAACTATCTTGATTTGTTTTTCTCTTCATCGGCAAGACATGGTCTATCGATAAGACATTCAATAATTTACCCGATGTTATAAGTCTCCCGGATGATTATTCCTTCGATCTCATGTCGCCAAGACTCCTTCTGATACAACTCCTTTTTCTTTGATCGATGAGACAAGAGAGGTTTCATGCCAATGAAACTTCATCAGTCAAACCTATATGCTCGGTATGACCTTTTCATTTCACCCCGATGGAACTTGTCTTGTCGATGAATCTCTTTATTGGTGAGACCATGGACCGTGTCATCCCGATGTGTATCTTCTTATGTAATCCGATCGGTGTGACATTTTTGTTCTTTCGCTAATATGCTAAAAATGAGAATATAATGATTTATGAATCAGAGAGACCTGCACAAATTCTTTCCAATATGGGTTATTTGAATACTATATTTTGGAGGTTTTTCATGATATCAAATGGTCAAGAATTATGTGATCATATGTGATTATGATGGATTATACTCAAGATAAGGTTTTCTTTAGGGAATCAATGAGTGCAAAATCACTGTAAAATTTGCAAAATCACTTGTACTTTCCCTTGAAGTATGTTTAATAACTCCAAAATGGGTGTCTAAAACCATCAAGGGTTTCTCTAGTGTTTTGGGAAAGTTTTGAGTTATTGGAAAAAAACTAGGTTTGCACTATTACAAGGATTCAAGGAGTCAAAGTGTGAAATTTGACTTTTTATCTTTATTAGGCTTTGACAGTTGTTTGGTTTTTTTAAATTGGTCATTCTAAACTTGTTGGAAGCCTCTTAAAGGCAGGTTGATAGGTTGGTTGAGTTGAACCTACTAGGTCTAAATTAGGTAGTTGTTATTGCTAAGGTGGATCACTCCTTTCTGCAAAGGCCATACACTTATGATTAGGTCAAGTGTTCTTTTCTTTAGAAAATTCCTATTGCCTTTTTGATAGGTTATAATTTGATTAGATGGGTTATGAAGCACTTGTTACCCATTTTTCACCTATGGGCTCAATTAGGTAGGGTAACCCATGCTTTCAGAGTTTCTCAAAGACCAAATGGAGAAACACTTGCATCAGGATCATATTTTCTAACCTGTTTGCTTCTTGTGCAGATGCACGGGAAAAAATTAAGTTTTGATTCGGCACGTGGATTAAATGTGGCTCGCACAAGGGTTGAGCCCAGCGTGCAGATGTTCATTTTTATTGGGGGGTCCTCCCATTTGTTTTTTTCCTTTCTTTCCCCCTTTCCCTTGTGTTTTCCTTATGCCCTTTTTCTTTTTGTTCTATTGGAGGCGGGGTCGGGACCGAGTCCGAACTTGGAACCTTTCCAAAAGTTTTAGTTCCTGATTTGGTTCCAGTTCCAATTCCGCTGGGCTTGTTCTTTTGTCTCCCCTTTTTTCTCTTTTCTGAGGTCGGGGGTGTTTCCTCCCCTTCTTTTTTCTTCTTTTTCCGTCCCCTTTTTTGTCATCCTTGTATATCATCGGAGGCAAGTTCGGGTTGGAATTCGAACTTGAAATTTGATGAAATTTTCAGTTTCGGGTTTGTTTCCGCCCCCGCCCCCACTCTGTTTTACCTGGGATCGGTTTTAGTTTTGATCCCGCCTTGCTTTCTTTTGCTTTGTGCATTTTCTTTCTTTCTGAAGTGGGCCGAGCCCGGGTCGGAATCTGAATTTGGAAATTTTCCAAAGTCCCAATTCCTGTTTCTGTTCCGGTTCTGATCCCAGTTCCACTCTTTCTTCTTTCCTTTTCTTCATGGCCTATGATCGAGGGATGTCTCCTACTTGGTTCCCCCTTATGTTTTTTCTTTTTCTTCCTCCATACCTTGTATGTTGCCGGGGGCGGGATCGAAACGGAATCCGAACTTGAAACTTTGGGAAATTTTTAGGTCTGGATTTAGTTCCAGTTCTGGTTCCGCTCACTCTTTATTTTTCCCCCGTTTCGGCCCCAGTCCCAGTTCCACTGGCCTTTTTCGTTCTATCTTGTATTTTTTCAGGGGATGCTTTTTCCCATTTGTCTTTCCCCTTCTCATCCTTTCCTTCATCTTCTTTTGAGTTTTGTTGGGGGCGGGACTGGGTCGGAATCCGAACCTGAAACTTGAAGAAAGTTTCAGGGACGGATTTGTTCCTGATCCCGGTTCCACTGGGATTCACCTTTTTGCTTCCACCCCCTTTCTCACTCTGGTCCCTATTCGGTTCTCATCCTGACTCCGACTCCGCCGAAGGGTCCAAGCTTTGGGAGAGTGGAGGAGTTCGCCATGAGGTCTCGCTGACCCAATGGGGTCTTACCGATGGTTTTTGTGAGATCGATATAACTTAGGGAGCTCGCCATGAGGTCTTGCTGACCATCGTGTGTCTTGTCGAATGAATTGGCATGTCGGTATGACTCAATCCACCTGCTATGACTTCTCCCCAACATCCAAAGTCTCACCGACATGCGATCCTTCTGAAGCAACCTTTGACCACCTTGGAATCTACCTGGCACAAACTCGACCAATCAGAAGGCGCTAGGGAAAATCATGGGTAGTTTGACTGTTTGACTCCCCCCTGTGAACGAAATCAATGGAGCATGTCGACATCTCTCTACTCTGAGATCGGAGGTGATAAGTCAATAATGATGCTTGAATCTAGTGGATAGATCTGATGTTGCTTCTCGAAGGGGAGGTAGCTGCAAGTCACAATAGCAGTTGGAGAAGCGGAGCGGAATTAATGACCATGTCGCAGAGCATTCAAGGTGACTCTGACGAAATCTTAATGGTAGACTTGAAGGCTGTAGGTTAATAATGACAGCTATAAAAGATCTGAAGACATCCCTAGGAGCAATCTCTTACCGACATGGACGGGGGATGAGCATTGAATGCCTCATTAACTTCATTCCAAGCACTTCTAGGGCCGATGTGTCCAGGCACCGACTCATTTTTGAAAACCCTAAGGCAGGGGCTGCCACTCTTGGTTGTATATATGGCATTTTTTCCTTTTTGTAAAGCAATTCATGGTTAGGAGACTGCTAAAAAGAGCATTATTCATACTTTGTAACTCATTTTTCATGAATACTATAGATCTGTAACACACAAACTCCTTATTTTTCTCAATAGAAAGTTATTTCCTTCACATATTTTCTTTGTTGTTTTAGTGACTAGTTGTGAGTTGCATGATTAAATTCTATGTGATCCTTTATTTGATCAGATTCCTTCAGTGCTGGATGCAGAGGATATTATGTCACAAAGTTGTTTTATGTTAGTGATTTCTTTCTTTTGTGCATATATCTATGAAAACATCTTGTTTTCCTTGTGTTAAGCATTAGAACAGTCGGAACCTTACATAGACTCATTTTGTAAACATAAATCTATGTATTGTGAGATTATTTAGCTCTATTGAGATTTTATGTGAGTTTTTTGTAGTATTGTCATATTTTTATCTTTGGTGTATCACCTGTTAGTGATAGGTTTTGAATTTCAAGTACATCCTTCTTACTCTTTCCCTTATCATTCTTCAATTTTTTCTTAAAATATCTTAAGGGGAACCAGCCCATAACCTGGAGGTCCACTTCATTCCCAGGTCACCCACAACCTCGAAGTGTTCCCATGTGTCAATAGGCTGCTATAGTTGATAGCTTAGCAAGGGTGTAAAATTTATTTGACAACAACACTTATTTCAAACAAATATCTTTATGAAAGAAGTATGTAAGCATGAAATTAAATATTATTTGTATTCTAATGTAAAAACTACAAAGAATGGAAACAATTCTTTCAACACATAAACTATTATGTAGTAGTCAATTAAAATGAAAAGGCTTACTCTATATTAGTTAGGATACACAACTAAGAAAATTATTTAAAGTGACTTATTTATCCTAGAGCAACTAAGTATACAGTATACAAAGAAAACCATCAAACCCACAACTACCCCTATTATGAAGGAGTTTAGTTTTCTCCCCCCTCTGATCTCGCTAATATTGTCTAATTATTTTAAAGAGACGAAGGGTCATAACACAACTTTATTCAACCCAGTAAATAGCTTGGTTAATGAAACTTGAAAAAAGCAACAAAAAAATTGCTACATTTGGAATTTCATGTTGAATGAAGAGTGGTGACAATAATCTACTTATAGTTTAATAAAACACTATTTTTATAAGAAGGCTTGAAATTAGAAAGATAAATGTTACTTATAGTTTAATAAAATAAGATTATAGTTTATCAACATATACTATTGTATGCTTGCATGGATTCTTAGTTAATATGGTGAGATAGAGATAGATTCAAGATCGGATCAGATCGATCAATCAGCGCGATATATATCAAAGAGAAAGATCGATCTTGAAGAGCGTCGATCAAAATCAGGCGATCAAGATCCGTCAAAATCAGACGATCGATCGAGAGATAGAAGGGAGAGAGATATCAATCACCCTCCCTATATCTCTATATATTCATCCTTATCTCTTTATCTCTATACCCCTCTCTATCTCCTTGTCTCCCTTTCTATTTATATGTTTGTCATTATCTCCCTCTCTCTCTATATTTTCTTCCCTATATTTATCTTTGTCTCCTTAAGTGTGCAATGGGTACATTGAAGAGGTCTTAAAGGAGAATTATCATATCTTTAATCAAATGGCATGCTACCTTGAGCATAACTCCCCAAGGACACATGCCATCCTTGGATTGTTGACATGAAACAACCAATCAAAATTTAGTTTCTCTCTCTCATATTAATATATATTACTATTATATTAAATATATATTATATTAATTATATTTTGTATTATATAAAAATATACTTATTATTAATTATTAATTATAATAATTTTATCGTATTTAATAATTTTGTTAAAGAATATAATATATAATTATAATGATTTGAATAATTATATTATTTATTATGTAAAATATAGCTAATATATACTTAACTATATTGTAGAATATTAAAACCTAGCTAAATGGTGCCATAATTTTCAATTTAATTAACATACTCTAAAACCTAACGAAACTAGGTTGTAGCTCATCAAATTGGAGAAGTGAAAGGTCAATACCAGCATCGAGGAAGAGTTTGGAGTAGTGAAAACAAGGTCAATTCCAGTGTCGAGGAAGAGTATGGAGTTAAAACAAGGTCAATACCAGCGCCGAGGAAGAGTTTGGAGGAGTGAAAACAAGGTCAATATCAACGCCGAGGAAGAGTTTGGAGTGAAAACAAGGTCAATACTAGTGTCGAGGATGAGGTTGAGGGTACTCAGGGTAAATCGACGACCAAGGGACAATGAGTACTATAGGTTTGGCACCCCCATTCTCTTTATCCTACAATTTTCATGCCTGGTTTCCAAAGATCTTTTCGTACATTGGCACCCCCTTTCTTGTAAAATGGTATAAGATAAGATAGAAAAAATAAAATAGCTTAGTCTTTCACATTTTTATCGACCAACCTCAGGTCTTGGAAAAACTCCCATAATCTACCCACATCTTGGTTGAGGTCTAGGATTTCATCACACATAGCCTTCATCGCATGAGTCTGAAGCAATTGTAGACTTATCCCAAGTATATGCTAGGCTAAGCTAGATCTAATGAATGGAAATAGAGGCATACACTTCTTCTTTAATACCTCCACCACAAACATATGTAAGGAAAGGTCTCCTCCCTTCTTGGTAGTGATAACCTCCACACACAACCCTTAAAAATTATGAATAGAGGAATATAATCTTTGAAGAATTCAAAGTTGATTCTCTCCCACCTAATGCAATTAGTCATTTTATCCTTACAAACATTTATAGTGATTACTAGAGGCACATAGACCAATTCTTCATAATAGTAGAATTTGATCATACTTTTCCAATGATGGAATTATGAGAAAACATTAGGTTAAATGAATAATTCCTAAGTTCTTTAAATCATGTCCAACCGTATAACAGAAGACCACTGCTATGTGTACTTGGATACCAAGGAGAAAGGCTATGTGGGCTCTTTCATAAATCAAGGTATTGTTAAATTTTAACACCTAAAAGTGAGAATGAAGAATCTTTCCTAGGATGGTGGCCATGCCATTATAGTTCTTAGAGTTGTTAGAGATATTTTTGTTTTGAAGTAGAGATATTTTAATTTATCAAATCCTACCATCAGACAATCAAAATGTTGTTGTTTCAAATGACTATGAGCACTAACTTTAACTATTTGAAAATGTTGAAACCTTGCCATAGAGAACTAGAACATTGATGCAACCACTCATCCTACCTTAAAACATACCAAAAGTCTCCTAGAAATTAGACATAGGAAGATTTAAGATGACTTGAAAAAAAATTATTGCCAAAGAATAAACTTATGATGAATTAACCAGGCATAGTACACACTCCCTCCTCGTTAACCACTTAGACATATGGAAATTAAATGTAAATTTTCTACTATTTTTAGTCATGTAGGTGTCCAATAAACCACTTGGTGGTGTTTCCCTTCAAGTTTATTTACTTGAATGAAGAGAAAAATTCCTTTGATTACAATTAGAGAATACATTTGAGGCCTTGGTTGCGTAACTGGTGGACCATAGTCACATTTAACACTTGTTATAAAGTTTGGGAGTTAAAACGTTAAGTAGAAGTCTAGTAAATCAAATAACTTGGATTAAGACTATGAGACTAATAATGACTATCATTCATTACCTTTTCCCCTCAATTGTCATGCAAAAATCCGTGGAACATTTCCATACATTGTTCATGTAGCAAAATTCATCACTGAGTCTATGTTTTTTAGGCTTCCATAGCCTCAACTACTATGAACTGCATCTCCCAAACTCCATGTTTGTGTTAGGTTGTAAAATAATGACATTTTAAAGTCATTATTTGCAAGGGATAGTCTCCTTCATACATTGATTTGATTTGTGATGGACACATTTGGATGGTAGCAACAATAACTTGCAAACTATCAAGACTTGATTACCTTATAACCTGTCAAATTCTAGCGATGAAATGATAGATTAATCATAATGTCACCTTGGGATCACATCACCATGAAATAACTTCATCCAACATCCTTATGAGTGTAGGTACCATCAAATAGGTATTTTTCAGATCTATCTTCCTCGAGCGAGGGAAATTTAGGAAGAGAAGAGGAAAGCGAGACATGTAGTAGGTCTAAAAGAGGGAGATCAACTAGAGGTCAAAAGATTAGAAGAAAATTATGTAAATGCATAAAAAATTTTCTTGCTAAAGGGGGGTCATGTTCTTATGATGATGAGATCATAGGTGACATCGATGTTCCCTTGAGGTACAAACATCTACGGAAACAATGGGTACCCAAGGAACTTCCTCTAATAAACACTGATTTTTGTGTCAATGAGAGGATATATCGCATAGAACCATTTTCATTACATAGTTTGGGCCTATTTTGCATGGATGACATAAAGGTTTGTTACGAAAAAAGTTACTGAATTCATGGAGTATGTTGGACCCTATTACAATTACAAAGATTGGATGCAGCTGGTTTGATACACATGAAGTATGTGTAGGTATGCACTGTCAGCAAATTATATACAACTAAAAGATAAGGATTAAAATAAAGGAGTGGCATGTACATTGATGGAAGGAAAAAGGCATCAGGGAATATTGTAGGGTTTATAAATAGTACATGACCTGGTTCAACAAATAAGCAACCCAATTGCATATTTTAGGTGCGTGAGGGAAACCGCGTATTCGTATGTGCGATAAAATCAATAACTGTAGGGGAAGAGTTGCTAATCGATTACAATTTGAATCACATAGATACAAACACAGTTACTATGGGGGTGGTATGTACTATATACCATTTTACCCAACCTCCAATTAATGACTCCAATATACCATTTTATTCTTATGTTTTTTTTCGTAAGTCTATTGGTTTCATTTCGGTAATGTTTTTTTTATATTTAATTTTTGTCACAATAGAACATTGATCGTATGGGGAAGGCTTCGACCCAAAGCACAGATCACGATGCATCTTCAGGCACTTCTACCCAACAAGTTTACCTCATTGTAATTGTACAAATTAGATATGAGAAAAAAAAATTATTACTATGTTTTTTTCATAAGTTTATTGGGTTAATTTTGATAATGTTTTTAATATTCTTGTTGTAATCGGCTGATTGGGGAAAGGAACTAGTAGTAGAGGAGAGCATCCATAGGGAGGTGAAATCACTATTATGTGATGATGACATCGCATATTCTTCAAACCCTTTGGATATGATAAGGAAGACCCAAAAAAATGCAATGAATAAATCCTTCAATTGTTATTCAAAGTGCCTCAAGCAGATGAGATAAGAGAAAGGGTTAAAATATTGACTGAGAGAGCATGAAACTTAAAAGTAAGTTGTCATGAGATTTTTAATTATAACATAAGTTCATTCATGGTTTTATATTTTTTACTCTTTTATGTCATGAACTAAAATATGTGTTGTTTTTACAGGATTTTTTGTGTCCTCATGATGTTGCTGGCCATGATCAAGGTATTGCAGGTGCTGCCCGAGGAGTAGGGGTTGGTACAAGAGTCTATCCTGGTCTTCCTGCGCATACATCACATCATGCGACCCCATCATCCATTCCAATAGTGTCGACTAAAATGTCGGCAACACATAGCATGCAGAAATCAAGTAGTGACCCTCTGGCAATGAGCACATGCTAGAACATGTGTCAGGAAATGTACCTAGAGATGCAGAGGCTACTAGTATTGGTGATGTTTTGGAAACATTTCCTGGATCTTCCTGGATTACTAGTACAGGAAAATTTCTGGTCACATTTGTGGTGACCGAGGATTTTGTTCCCATAAAGATAGAGAAGGTCCTAGGTACTTCAAAATGTTTTAATTATTATTATATATAATCCAATGGAAATTCATTTATTGATCATTCTTTTCAGACTAATGATCCCATGATCATTTTGCAAGAAATGATTTTTTTTATAAACATCTAAATGATATTACATTGGAGATCTTCGGGCCCACCATACGTACACGGTGGAATGCCCTAAATCAAGATTTAAAAGATGAGCTCATGAACCATTTAGTTGTGTTGTTTGATAATAACACATTCAATTGAACCAAGGTCCTTAAGAAAGTTGGTACCTATCTAAAGTATGTGATAGACCAATATAGGTCACATTTAGAGAAGAAAAAAAAGTACAAGCGTCCCCCCATGATTCCAGAGAGGGAGTGGAAGGACCAGGTGTTGAATGGAAAGGAGAAGGGTGAAGAGAAAGAAGGAAGACACCATTGAGCCAAGGAAGGTATGTGATACTATCAACAATGTAATTATATAATTATTACTCTTTCTTTTTACATAATCTAACATATTTCAAAATTTTCATAGGTTGCTCGAACATCGAAGGCAACAAAGGCAAGACTAGAAAAACACGGGCAACACAAACTTGGCTCTAGTGGCTATATAAAATTAGCCACACGAATTGTAAGTATCAATAAATGAAATATTGCATCCAAATAATAAATTTCAAACAATTTTGGTTTTATCACACGATAGAAGAAAAATTCATGATCTTATGCAAAAATGCAGGGCTCTAAATTCAACAGAGTGCCCATAGAAGAGGACTTGAAGATTTCCTTCCAGCAAGGCTATGGAGTCATGGTTGAACACCTAAGACTCTTGACTAGGAAAACACAAGCTTCCACTACATCTGACACGTAGGTAAATAAACTTAATGAAGTTTATTTAAAATTGAATACTTGTGCAATATATTCAATATTAATTTCCACCATAAAGTAATTATGTGCCTATTTGTTTTAAACAGGCAAGCAATGATAATATTGCACATGACATTGGAACACAACCTGGTGAGGGTGGAGCACAACCTACAAATGAAGGTCATGGTGTGCATCTCGATACTGGATGTATTCATGTGCTATACAAAACATAATATGGATTAATACAATTAAACATCTTTAATTGCAATTGGTGTATTAATTAATGTAACCTTTTGTGTTTCAACTTTAGAGCATGTAGAGCATGATCAACATGTTGAGCATGATCAGGCTAGAGAAGATCAGGAACATGATTTGGCCCCATCAGGTAAAGAGGACCACTCTAATGTTCTTTTAAACATATTTAATTGCAATTGGTGTATTAATTAATGTAACCTTTAGTGTTTCAACTCCAGATCAGGATTTAGAGGGCGTTCAACATGTTGAGCATGAGGCTATAAGTCAAGATTAGGAACATGATGTGGCCCCATCAGGTAAAGAGCACCACTCTAATGTTCTTTTAATTAATGAAATACTCTTAACAATAATAATAAAACATATCAATTTAACATTTCTTTGTTATTGCAGCAGACCCCCCAGCTTGCAACAGCCTCCATGTCGTGAGTACATGACTAGGCATACATTAAGATCATGAGCAAAGGGTAGAACAACTGAAGGGGGGACAAATGATTTATAAAATGATACTCCAATTCTTTTTTTAGCTGCAAAAAAGAAACAAAAAAAGTGATTGTAATCATATTATGACAACCATATTTTTTATAATATGTTAATGAATGTTAAAAAATGATATTTTTGACAACCATATTTTTGATAATATGTAAAAATTGAAAGAATGAATGTTATATGTTAATGAATGAATGTTATATGTTATTAATGGATAAATAAATGATTAATGTTATATGATCGGGTATGGGGAATTGAGAGTGATGTGAGGGGCCAAATGAGCTTCCACTATCATGTGGTTGGCCCTGTTAAGTAGAGAATATTAAACTATTCTCAAAACAAAGAGAAGCTCAATAAGGTAATGCACTTTTCAATATAAGAAATGCATCGTTTGAAGCATCAAACCAATATGCAAAGAGGAAAGAAAGTGCTAAATTTTCACTATGGTGGTAGAAAATAATTCTTTATACCCTGATGCCTTCATTTTCCAAGCCAATTTCTCCTACTTTGCATAGCTCTGCCATGTTTGTGGATGTGATGTCTCCTACACAAAAAACATGTACCAGTTTACAGCCTTCAATCCAACTACATCCAAGTATCTTTTTAATTCCTCTATCTTTCATCAATCTCTTTACTATTTGAACCTCGTACAAATGTTTTAGATGAAGAACCCATATTGTGAAATGTGCCTCCAGTTGAGTTAAGTGAATCCATGCTCTACATCATAATTTGAAGTTGTTTCCATTCCAATGTTTTGAGTTTAGTTTGTTTGTATGGCTTTGTATGAATACCACATTGTGTTGTGTGTGGATTTGGTTTCAAATATTTGTTTCTTTTGTTTTTAGTGGTGACATAACTCTAAAATTTGACTTTTGTGCATAATAGGTTAGTAGAAAAATTGATAGCTCTAAAGGGTTTATAGGCTCGATTGAGAGATATACACGGATATTTGGATCTTGTTGTTGATGGGAGGCTTCCACTTAACCATGAAAATTGTGTACCATCTACAGGTATGCAGAAATTTCTCTACTTACATTCATTCAAGAGGCTAGATCACTTATCTTTTGTCATATGGTTTGATTAATGTGGCATACAATGTCAAAGTGGGCTATATTTTTTTTAATATGTTCAAGTTATGCATAGTTTACAATGAATAGAGGGTGAAAAGGGGCGTGCAATTTAAAACAAGCATCATTAACAATCATTCTTTATACTATGTTATATTTATTCATTATTCCTAAAATTCTTAAACGTACAGACTAGGAAGAGAACTCTATTCAATACATGAGTATGTACTACGTATATTGTTGTATCCAAGCCTTATGATCTTAGATATATCTAGGAAGGTCCAAGAAAGGATTTGCATGTGTATAAGTATTTGATTGGATTTCTGAGAAGTTTTTGAAGAATAACAATATAGGACTTGTATGTGTAACAATAAATAACAATGCACTAGTTTCAATAAGAGTTGCATGGACATGGATATAGACACAGATGTGATTTTTTTCAATGCCCCCCTTTTTTTGTTATGGTATTGATATTATTACAGGTCCTCTCTATATTGCTAGCATTATATTGAAAACTACCTCTGAAACAAAAGCAACATTTTCTCTACTCTCGTACAATTGTTCTTTTTGTAATTTCTAATTATTTTCCTATACTACAACTTTTGGAATATTTTTTTAAAGTGAATTTACAATTCAGTATACAAATTCATCCATGTTTTAGAACTTGCAACCTCAAGATGGATAAATGCTATCTCACAAACCCCTTCCACTAGCACACAACAATACAACACCTGTCTATGAATATTGAAATAATTAATCAATTTTCATTCTCACATCACTGATAGGAGCTTGCCCAGATGAATGGAAGGCTAAATAATGTAATATAATAATATAAAAAATAAATTTATGGTTTCAGTAATGTAATATTATGAATAGCTTTTCCTTTCTCTCCTATCTTGTTCCCCCATGATAAAGAGTTAGAAATTAAAACACCAAAAAAATATGAATACTACTGTTCCATATTCTCTTCTTCTCTTATTGTCACATATTTAAACTCTTCACTTAATGAAAAAAATTGGCATAGCTCAATAACACCCATTGTTGGCTTCAAGTGCTCATTATAAGTATTCATTGTCCCATGAGTGATGTAGCAATAACTAGCTATCTGTCCTAGATCATTAACCTAGAAATATCCACTTTTCCAATCATATTTCACCAAATTAATTTTGTCCAAGATAGTTGCAGCTGAATGTATTTGTTAACATAAAGAGTTCAATTATTAGAAGCACTAACAAGTACCATTAAATTAAAATGAAAGGTTCATACTTTTCTAACAATAGCATAGTAAAATTACTATGTACTAAATTGAAAATCATAGCTATGCTTACCAAGTCTACCCTTCTCTCTTCTAAGGTATTGTCTTTATGTAAAGCATCAGTAGATAGACCATATAGAACTAGGTTTTGTAGCATGTCAATGTAAATATAAGTGTATCCCAACCATGTGCATTCCTCCCTTACATTTTTAACTATACCTAGGAAAATTTCTGCATTTAAATGATCTGCTAATTTTGAGATAAACTGGCTCTCAATTGGTAATTGTTGATTCATAAGGGACACATAATATTGCAGCTCACTATGACCTATTAATATTATTCCTTCTCCATTGGAATCATACTATGGCCTTCCATATATTGATCTTCCAAAAAGGTCTCTATTGTTAGCATGGGCATCTCCAACATGGAGCCTTTTTAAAAGGGATGTTGATGTGTATGATCCTTATTGCGATAGATGTGCAACAAGTATGTGTTAAGGTCCCTGTTTGGAAATGGACATTGTGGCTACTTGGCACAATCTAGTGTATTGTAGCACATTAGTAGATCAAGCTACCAATCTCCTCAACCATCTGTTGAAGGTGTCAATCTTGAGAGGAGAAAATTGTGGCCATTGATGGAAATTAGGAGGCTAGCTACATATATGATATGTCCACATGGCATGAACTAGTGGATTTCAACAATGTGTTGCACTTCGGTGAATAAAACCACTCAACACTTTAGCCATCCACCAATTGGACGTAATCACTAATCTTCAGGGCAAGTTGATCTACACTTTCAATGTTGATTGATGTTTAAGTGAAGCCTATAGATATCAAGTAGTTTTATCAAATGGTTTTGGTGAAACCATGTGGTGTGATCTAATGAAATTTGGTGGATGTAGGTACTTTGATAAATCATACCATTCAATACTTTAGTAGTATATTGATTTTCTCAAGTTGTTGATCTTCAAGGTGAATCAAAGGGTATATAGTCAAGTACAAAAGCATAAGTTTACACGACATGTCTTGGTTGGGTTTTGAATTCAAATATGTTCAAGTAATTTTGGGATGAAGAGAAGATCTCCCTTGACCATTAATATTGATGTAAAATTGATATAGACCATTAATTGAGTGGGGTTAGAGTTCATTATAAGGGATGATCAATTAGATTTTGCAGAACCATGTGGTGTCATCTGGTAAATTTTGGTAGATTGGTCCACCTTCCGCCTTGGTAGTTCTTTTATCCATTACTATCATTGATCATCAAAGCCAGATCATCTCAATTGTTAATCTTGTCTTGTGTTTAGGAAATTAATGTGGTGGATCCAAGTAATGAATAGGAAAAATTTGAAGGACACTTGGCATAGTAAGATTAACTCTTATTGTTCAAGGAGTTTTCTTGTAAGGGTATAGTTTTAGAGGTAGGCCATGATTTGGATGCCAAGTTGCTGCTTGAGAAGATGGTAGCTGAGAGTTGATTTTTTCCCATAGTGTTCATGGAAATTGAGGAGATTGACTCCCTAAGTTATGGGTTGTATTATAGCCATTTAATTGGAATTATAAATCAAAAAATTTAAGTCTCTCCAGGCATTATGCATTTGCATTTGAGGAATATTTTTCCCTGTTCTACAAAAAATATGATCCAAAGGAATGTCCTATAGTGCATGAGGTGTGGGCATCATGATATTGAGCCCTCCAAGTATTGAATTTATCCTTTGAGATGCAGTGTGACAGTCATAAAATACTTGAAGGTTCTTAACAACTCTAATAGTTGTATTAGGGGCCATGTTTAACAAACCAAATGCAATTGCTAACTTTTCGTTGTAGTAGAAGCATACCATTGCCCCAATGCTTGAACCAACAGTAATACAACTTTTTTATTTGAGTGCAACATCTTTTCAGATATGCTCCAATAGTAAAAAAATTATTATTTCCATTAGAAGGCTTGTCCTTTAACCTCTTAAAAAGTGAAATTCTTTATGATATGGACTTTGAATAAGATCTAACAAAATAACTCCATGGGACAATTTGCATTAAACTCGAATTCTCTTTTCTAGTATTCAATGTGATATATATTTTGTTTTATAGAAAAAACCACCCATGCTTGACATTAGGGAAGAATAAAAGAACTACAACAATACCAATGAAGTCCATGTGCAACAATCTTGTAGATGAATTTAAATGCAGTGTGACAATCAGAACATACTTGAAGGTTCTTAACAACTCTAATAGTTGTGCTAGGGGCCATGTTTAACAAACCAAATGCAATTTCTAAATTTTCACTATGGTGGCAGATAAATGATGCATGTGGTTGCCCCTATTAAGTAGAGAATATTAAACTATTCTCAAAACAAAGAGAAGCTCAATAAGGTAATGCACTTTTCAATATAATTTTTGAACAAATATTTTTAAAAAAAATAGCATGGTTTCGTCGCAATTTCAACGAACATAGCCCGATGAACCACAAAAATTTGCGATGAGGTTGTTGTACACGCAACGTAGTTTTCATCGTAATGAAAACTCCACCTCGTTGGAAAAAGGATGAATTTTTGGTGTTTTTTTTCCTCTTTCAAATGGGCACTCTGCAACGTTTTGTGTTTTTTTGTCGTCGATAGATGGACAAAGTTATGTAGATTTTGTGATAGACACCACCAACATTTTTCATGGTGTTGAACGATGATATTGGGTCATGGTTTTGACGAATAAAAGTTGGTCATTAAAGCGACGAAATTTAAAACAGTGTTGTGTTGGTAATTCGATAAAATTTTGTTCGATATGTCACCCAACATTCGTCAGAATTTGTAGTCAAATACAGTAGTGCTAGATTCCTTTTGGCCCAAGCCCATCGAACCTATCAATCCAAGGAAAGACTTATTTTTCTTGTCTTACCAAAATTTCAAGGAAAAGAAGATAGCAGAAATATCTCTCAGAAACATGTCCTCATCCACCTCCAAACCTCCCATTCTAGACGAAGCCATGCTTCAACCTAAACAAGAACCCAACAACCAAGATTGACCAAAAATAGAAACTTCCCCTACAACGTCCAAAAGACCAAGAGACATTTGTTGGAATTTGTATTTTAATACAGTAGTGCTAGATTCCTTTTGGTCCAAGCCCATGGAACCTATCAAGCCAAGGGAAGACTTCTTTTTCTTGTCCAACCAAAAGTTCAAGGAAAAGAAGATAGTAGAAATATCTCTCAGAAACATGTCCCTATCCACCTCTAAACCTCCCATTCTAGAAGAATCCATGCTTAAACCTAAACAAGAACCCAACAACCAAGACTGACCAAAAATAGAAACTTCCCCTACATCATCCAAAAGACCAAGAGACATTGAAAACAACCCCGTCATAGCTCCTAGAATAAAACAAGTTTACAAATCCAAAGAGAAAGTGGATGAAAAACCTCCTATGGTTCCTTCCATTCCTCCCCTTAGGGAAGAAAAGCAACATATGGTTGATCAACCTGTTCCTTCACAAATGCAACTTGAAAACAAAACCAAAAGAAATAGAGGTGCTAGAGAGCGTAGGCGTAGACGTCGTGCTCTTGGTCGCAAGTTACATGAAGAGTTAAGTAAAGAAAATCAAAATCCAAACTTGACTGAAGTAATGCATGATGACCCTCCTTCCCAACCAAACCAAATGATCCAAGGGTAAGTGCACAAAGATGGTTCCCAAAAAGGAGACTTAAGTGGATAGATTTTTTCTGAAATTAGAAAATACTGACCTTGGATGTGAAATTGAGGATGGTTACACTCAATATTTTGAGATGGACTAAAAACAAGGATTGAAGTGCTCTAAGTCTACTTTCTAAACTACTAATTTATTTTAAAATTTGTTGAGATTAAGGAGTTCAAATGAGGGACGTACACAAATTGGTGTTGTTTTTTTTTAGAAAAAACATAACATAGCAACTCTTGTACGACCCTTGTATGGTGAACTTTATTTTAGTATTTTTAAAATCACTATAGTCAAAGGTTAGCTAACAGTATGTAGTTGATGTACGATTTTTCTGATAATTTTTTAATGAATATTTTATTTTTTACTAATTTTCGAAGTGGACACTTCCTAAAAAATAGAATTTTGGTTGTGCTACCCCTACAAATTTTGGAAACTAATTGATTTTTTTTTTAATTTTTAGAATGGATTCTAGATTCTAAAAATGTAATTTATTTGAAATTTTGATGAATGGTTAATTTATAATGAAAAAAATACCAAACACTACTTTTTTCCAAAAAAGAGACATACAAACAAAAGAAATTATGGATGAAAGGCTTAACATTTTTAGAAAGTGACAAAAATTACATCATTGGATAGCTAAGAGATAACCTAACATTACCCAAATGTTCGATTTGTGTGATATTGAACCACGTGCAATCCTAACGATGAGCATGAACCCAATTATGTGGAAAATTGTAGAATTTGTAAAAACACATCTCTGCTCATTAGGAATGCCCTCCAAGCCTTTGGTTTGGTATTCCATAGAAAATACCAATCCCAAGGCTTGGGGATTCCCAAAGAAAGATATAACGTGTGCATGTTATAACGCGCACGCGTTATATCTCAATTTTGACATGGTTTTTTTGTTTGTGAGGAGCATGTCTAGCAAGACATAACGTGAGTGCGGTATAGCGCGCTCGCGTTATGTCTTGCTTTATGTTAAATATTACTCTATTGAATGTACGTTTATATATTTGTATGTTCGTATGTACATGTATGCTTGTATGTCATGTGTGTATGTATGTATGTATTTATGTATGTTCGTATGTACATGTATGCTTGTATGTCATGTGTGTATGTATGCATGTATGTATCAATACATGTGTATTGTATGCATGCCTATATTTATGTAAGATTGTATCTATGCATGTACATCTATTCTTGTACATATGTAGGATTGTATGTACATATGTAGGATTGTATGTACATATGTATTATTCTTGCATGTATGTATTTATGTCTTTAGAGGGAGGGAGAATTTTAAGAGAGAGAGATCTAGAGTTGTCTAGGTAGGGTGGGAGGGGGAGGGGGAGAGGGAGGGGGAGGGGAGAGGGAGAGAGAGAGAGAGAGAGTCTGGAGAGGTGGAGAGAGGGTGCAAGTGAGAGTTTAAGATAGAGGGAGTGGGAGAGAAGGGGTTGGAGTGAGAGGGTCTTAGCTAGGTAGAGTGGGAGGGATAGAGGGAGGGAGAGAGAGAGA